>OX637865.1:2839740-2943832 GCA_951802705.1 Netelia virgata
TCCTCTCGCTTACGTCGGACTCCGACGTTCTATCTCGCTCAACATCCCCACGTTCTAGCCACCCCTCTTGCCCCTGCACCCCTCTCTCGTTCACCAGAGAACACGGAGGTGAGAGAGAGCGAGGGAGAGAGAGAGAGAGAGAGAGAGACGACGTGACGTCTTGGGATCTCGGGAATTGGATTAGTAGTGGTTCGCCCGAGTAAGACTTGGACTATACTCAATTTGAACACCGGCGAGAGAAATCGCGAGTGAGAAGGTACCTTTCTCTCTCTCTCTCTCTCTCTCTCTCTCTCTTTCGCCCTCTGTCTCTCGTGATGGCCGTTACCAAACTGGGGATGTGCAATCGGTATATCCGAATTGTCAAATCACGTTTTACGTGATCATCTATTGAACGAAGTTTATTCTACTCGGATCGAAGACCGGATATCTGACTTCTTCGAGTACGATTATATCGTAATTTTACTATTTTCAACAAATCATCCCTTAAGAATCTTGTCCAGAGAGAGAGAGAGATAGTGAAGAGGTTGGAAAGAAATATTCAAGGTGCCTTTGGCGATTCCTAGAAACCGTTCGAGACCTCGTCGAGAAATCTTTGTCCGAATAGAAAATTCGATTAACGTCTTTACTACCACCCCAATGAGATTCCTACCCTTCAACGGTTAGCGTCGCTTTAAAACAGAGGAGATGCATCCCCCCCTCCGCCACCCCCTAGGAGTCAATAAAATTCTCTTCGCGTTTAACGTCTTCGATTTCAGCTCGGGCTTACATTAAAACGATTAAACAATTATCCACCCTATCAAAGACAAATTAAATCGAATTGAACGAAGTATTACCCCATCATTGAAAAATAAATCGTAAACACAACGTTGGAAAAAAGAAAAAAAAATGTGGAGATTCAAGAGGGTTGAAGATTTTGCAACGTATGAAAAAAGGGGAAAGGGGTGAAATATCGACAGGCTAAAAGCAACCCCCTCTCGAAACGTCGTCCTATACATTATCCTTTCGTGTCCACCACGAAAATCCACCCCAAACGAAAAAAAAAACGCTCTAACAGGGTAGATAAAAAAAATGAAACACAGGGGTGGGTGGACGCGACGAAAAACATTCGGCGTAAAATGGCCGGTGCTGAGGTCGAGAACGCGCGCGAAAAGCGTAAAAAATGTCAGGGGGTAGAAAAGTAGTGAGGGGAGGAGGAGGTGGTTTTTCCAACGCAGTTAATTTAGCGAATGAGGGGTTGGGGGTGGGTGCGTCTCGCACCAACACACGGTCACTCCCGAGTCGAGCTTTTCTTCGCATCCGACGCGTTTACTCGTATTAGCCTCGTACGTACACAACCCTCGACCCTCAACCCCTTACCACCATCCCTCTCTCCCTCAACACAGCCACTCGCAAGAAAATATATAGATACGGCTCGTCTCACTCCCGAGGTTTATATACCGGGTGATTTTCTCGCGAAGCGTCTAATAAAAAGCATCCCTTACCCTTCCACCCCCGGGTGTCTCCAACCCCTGGAATACGTGTGTGTCTGTGCACGCCAAGGGGATAGCCGGGTCAGAAGTCCATTCGGAAAATGGAGGGACTCGCTCGTCCAACTAAATCTACCCCCAATAACGAATTCCAATTGTCCATTACAATTTAAGAAAATAATTTTTTCAAAAACCATCACGAAAACATTAATAAACGATAATACATGAAAAATATTCGATTCTTTCGTGACAAATTGAATTATATTTTTTTAGTCACGTGGGAGATGGGCAAAATTTTTGAAATTTTTTTTCCTCTTTTGCCAAGTGGACGAAACTTTCTCGGTCTGTTAGCAAGACGTATGGGAAACGGGGGGTAGTCTTTCCCTGGCCACCACCGAGAGAACGTGCCGGTTAGCTCCATCTCTCTTTCTCTCTCTCTCTCTCTTGCTCTCTCGTTCACCCTCTCATCCCCCTGTCGTGGGGGGTGGATTCGACTCGACTTCCGACTTTACCCTGCAGAAAACATTGAGTCTCTGCGTGAGGAGAGAGGGGGTTAGGGGGTAGGGGGTAGGGCATCGCCCAGTATTATATACAGTTATACGTTAAAACAGGGCTGTTACGACTTCTCTGGCCTTTCCACCCTCGTTCTCCCAGCCTCTCTCTCTCTCTCTCTCTCTCTCTCTCTCTCTCTCTTTCTCTCTCACTTTCTCTCTCTCTGTGTCTCGCGAAAGACGCTATAAATTCTGCTTCCCGGTTTACCCCACAACCCTCTCTGTCTCTTTTTCAACCCCTAGCGCTCGATGCACCCCCTCCTCCCTCGTCCAGCGACCCGGACCCTCCGCTCTGCCCTTCTCTCGATCCGCGAATGGTCGAGGTTCGGATAAGACTCTCACCGTCTCGTTTTCTCCCCGCCTCTCTTTTCATCCCTCTATATAGGGGTAGATACCTCTCAGGATGTTTTCGTACTTTCGTATTTATGTATATATATATATATATATAAATAACGTATCTAGGTCTATGAAGCGAGAGTCTGATCTTCAATTTGCATTTTTTATAAACCGAAAGATTTTTGTTAATAATTAACGACGACATTGACACGTGTTACGTACCGATCGAAATAGGGGTGGGAATATTTCGAATTTTATCGAATCGATGGAAAACGAACGGATCGCGCAGATGGGAACGAAATAAATCGCGCGAGAGAAAGGGTGGGCGGGGGTGGGGATGAAGAAAAATAAATAAAGAAAAGAGAAAAATATGGAGAACGTCACCACGAAGTCGTTGCCCATCTCGAGAATGATTCCGGACCGGAAATCTCGTTCCTCTTTTTCATCTCTCTCTCTCGCCCTCTCTCTCTCTCTCTCTCTCTCTCTCTCTCTTTCGATGAAACGGACGGCAGCCAATCGAATCTCACAGGGAATTTAACACCCCTTCGGGCTGCAAGTGAAAGAGGCTCCGGGATCGTAAGGTCTTCGAGTCCGTGAGAGGGTGGAACAGAGAGAGAGAGAGAGAAAAAGAGTGAAAAAAAAGTGGCGAAGGAACGAGGCAAAAAAAAATACACTCTCACGCGGAAAAAACACGAAAATTCCAATTTCGTCGAATCTCCGGTGTGCGACTGGCGTTTTGACGAACATTAGGGAACGCTTATCCGCGTTTTACTACGGACGTCACTCCGGATTTCCGGAACGAATTTATTCAGAACGGTGAGAAAATAAAATGTATATTAACACCGAGAGTGACGATAAGACGGGCGAGATGGTCGACGAAATAAATAAAAAATTGTGTCGACCGAGGAACGTTTCTTTGTTTTAAACCCAAGTTTTATATTTAATTTATGATGAAGGAACACATTCGATATTTATATAAAAAATTATTCTACGATAATTAAAAAATGTATATAATTAATATATTATAATTATTATAAATATTATTATCGATATTAAATATTATTCGAAAAATAAAGACTAATAATTTCATAATAATTCATAAGTCGTGGCTCAATAAAATTAAAAATATATTTTTTAATTTTTTCCATTATAATTATTGAAACCTAATTTTATTTTAATATAAAATCTCATTTTAAAAATTCATTTTTACATCAAATCCCTATTCGTCGAATCCCCTCATAATCCCTATAAGAATAAAAGAAAAAATCTTAAAAACCCCAGAATTTCAAAATTTTCGTCCTCTTAACCAAATTTCTTTTTTATCGTCAAACTTATATAACGCATATATCATTTTCATAATATATCGAGAATATAAAAATAAAGAACGATACGAGCCAGTCGATGTAAAGGATTGTGGAATATCAGCGAGCGTTATCAAAGTCGAGAGGAGGAAGAGAAAGAGAGAAAGATAAAGAATAGAAGCCAGACACTAGAGACCTCTAGCGGGTAGTTTTCACGAGCGCAAGGCCCAAGGTCTCGTAGCAAAGTCCTCGGGTCGCACTCGTTAATAAACCAAATGTTCCTTTTTACCATTTTTGCGCGAAGCCCTCTCGCGGTGAGAACGAGAGACAGAGAGAGAGTGAGACAGACAGACAGACGGACAGACAGACAGCCAGAGAAAAAGAGAGTGAGAGAGAGAGAGAGAGAGAGAGAGAGAGAAAGCACGTACACGAGAACGACGACGAGCGACGACGTCGGAGATTTCGAGAAGCTCTTTTCGTGAGAACGGGGGGGGGGGGAGGCTCGCTAGTCCCGCCATAATACGCGAGCGTGAACGACCCTATCGGAAAGTCGTAAAGGCGCGTGTTAGATCCAGCTCGTAAATTAGGATCGGCGAAACGCCGGACTATCACCGTTCTTTTCTTCGCCGTCGTGCTTCGCCCTCTCTTTCATCCCCCCACTGTTTCGCCTCTCGCGCTTATTTTCGATTATTTTTGTTTGTTTTTTTTCTTTCATCCCGGACGAAGAACGAAACACGTAAAAAGCAGAGACGCTGCTCTACATTCGACCGATCTTCCGATTTTACGAGGGAGAGACGCGAGACAAAAAAAAATCGAAAAATGTTACGTCGCGTGAGAAAGAGAGAAAAAAAATGTTTTATTTTTTCGGCTTCGTTTACAAAATATTTCAAAAATACCTCGTTGTGATTCGCTATCGAATAATTATCTGTCATTAACGGAGAGGGGAAAAACAGATTTCTTATTTTTTTCTTTTTTTTCGGGAATTCGAATTAATTTGCTCATTGCCGAAAGAAAAAAATAGAAAAACAAAATTGGATCAACACCGAGCGACGCGTCGCTCCTTCGTTCCCGCGAACGCGATAACGAACCGATCTTACAATTAGAATCGCGATTATAATTAAGAAATTTCCAACGAGTCAATTTTTCCCAATCTCGGGACGCAATAAATTGGTGATTGGAGTCGAATTGAAAAAAAAAACAAACAAACAAGAACAAATAAAAAAAAAGGAAAAAAATCTAAACGAACACGGAGCAAAAAAATTTTAAAAAAACGTCATTATACACACACACACACACACACGTGTTTAAAGAGATTGCACGAGAGAGCGAGAGATGGGCCTTAACGAAATCACATCATCATTATTTTTCGTTTCACTCGCTCGGGCAGACGCGTAATTAAGAGGTTTGTTATACACACGTTTTTTCTTATTTTTTTCTTATTTTTTCCTCATCACGATTTTCACCACCTCGTTCGAAGATGGCTGTTTTCTCTCTCTCTCTCTCTCTCTCTCACCCTCGATCGTTTCTTCCCCATGTCATATATATACTAATACTAAAATACCGACCTCGCTCTCTCTCCCACGAATCACACTGAAAATCACGTCGATGGAGTTATTCCGAATGTGAAACGCGATCGCATATAACGGTGCCATTAGAGGAGTTAAGAATTTTTACGATCATCTCGAGGGAGAGAGAGAGAGAGAGAGAGAGAGAGGAAGGGAGGGTGAAGTGGAGATTTGTCGGTAAGGGTTGTTCAAGATTTATACATACATATACATATATACATATAAGCAATATAAAAGCTTATATATATATATATATATAAGCCATAACAGAAAAAGCAATATATGTATATATATATATATATATATATAAGCTTATATATATATATTGGTTTTTCTACTATATATAGTATGAGTATTTTATAAACGTATACGTGTACGTATGTGTATTATGGTGCTATTCAAAAAGAGGACGGGGGTTTGAACACCCCCAAACCCACCCCTCGAGAAGAAGGGGTGGAAACACGATTTCAAGAATGCGGAGCACGTCCTGAACCAATGCCCGGGGAGCCAGGCAGTAAAACAAATACGCCCTCTCGCGCGCCACCACCGAGCCTATACGGGGTGTTTCGGTAATACTGGGTTTCGTTCGATGGAACGAGGATGATGGCGGAGAGGGGGAGGGGGTAGTGCGGAAAGTATATTAGGGTCGCTGCTCCTTCTACCGGCGACTATACATGGATCACTCTCTTTCTTCTGTCGTTCTCGTTACGTGATATGTATAAACTCCCCTTCATCCCTGAAGATTTTTTCGCACAACCTAGATTGAGCCTATTTCAACCTACGCGCTCCTTTTTTGTGACTTTTCGAGGGTAAGTAAATTTTGGCTTTCTTGTTTTCATACTCGTACCGAGAATAAAAAATAATTGGCGAAAAATGCAGCAAAGAAGAAAAAGGAGGGAAGATGTTGAAAATGATTTATTTGTGAATTTATTAAATTAATTGTGGGGTTGAGTAAGGGATGAAAATTTGAGGGGATTAAGATAATTATATCCTGGTTAAAATTGTATTCTTTTTTTTCATAATAGGGAAGTAAAATGGTATGGGGGAGAAAGTCCAATTTCCATTTGACGAAAAATTGTAAATTTCGACGACGATGTATTTATTTTCGAAATTCGTACGAAAATTAATTTCGATGTAAAATAAGGTTATTCTCGTCACGAAATTAAACGTTTCACGAGAATTTTGAGTTTATCGAAGTAATAAATCAAGAATAACGATAAATCGAGATAATAAAACAAAAAATAAAAAACATCGAAAATTTTTTGTCAAACGACGATAATTTTATATTCTAACTCGAACGCGAATTTCAAAACTCGATCTCGCGACTCTTTGAGAGAAACGTAGCTTCCTTTCGCATCGAAACGTCGGAGACACCCGCGTAACGGTGAAAGAGCTTTGATTCCCTCGATGTGTAGTCATAATATGCACAGGTCTGTTTCACTGTGAATATGTTCTCCAGTCTCTCTCTCTCTCTCTCTCTTTTTTCCCTCTCTCTTGAACCCAACACACAAAACTTTCTCGTCGTTACTCCTCGAAGACTCTCTCTCTCTCTCTCTTCTCGTTCGAGCTCACAGAGCGAGGGCGGCCTTTCTTTACGTCTCGACGAGCCCCCGTAAGAAACCTCTGTACACGAAACCCCGGTAACACACGTGAGAAAGAGAACGACGCGAGACGAGAGTCCGTCCGTTATACATATACACATATAGGACATTCCACGCTAAATTGGACATCATTTTGCTTTTGCATCGCTGATTTTCTTGAATTTGTATTTTTTTTTTATAATGATTGAGACTAGAATTTATGATTTTTTTCAATTTTAAAGAAATATTGTTATATCGATTTATTTCTTCAAAATAAGATTTTTCCATGGAATATGGATTAAAAAAGAATCAAGTAATAATTAATATGTTAATAATTTATAATGTAAATAATTAAGAAAATATCTATTTTATTTTGAGTAATAATAATAATGGTTGCTATCGAGGCTGAAAAAATCATTATTATTTAATTTTAACATGTAGGATAACTCGAAACATGATAATTGAAAATAAAAAAAAATAGATCCCATCGTTTGCCCATTATAAGACCGTAGTTAAAATTTGTTAAATGAATAATAGTTCTTTTACAAACAATTTTGAAGAAAATCGATCAATACATACTCCATACATCGTTAAAAATGACGATGATTTTTGAAACTTGAAAATCTCACAGTAATATCGTTTTGAAAACAAATCGATTTTTGGTACGAAAAATACGTTTAAAAACGAAAACCCTGAATGAAAAAAGTCCAATCCGGCCGATTATTCGCGAACTTATGAGCATTTAAAAAAAGAGGAAGGTAATTTTCCAAAAAAATTATATCTCTTGAATGGCTTAATAAAAAAAATTGAAAAAAATCAGAAATGCTCAAGCAAAATGGTGTCCGATTTAGCGTGAAATGTCCCATATATATTCATACGTCTGTATATAAAAAAATGTCATCTACTCTCTTGGTAAAAAAATGTCCTCTTTAAAGGCTAAGCGAATGATGGACGGGTGAAAGAAGTGGCCAATGTGGGCTTGTTCCGGCGTCTCATGTGACACACACGTCAGACTATGCACTTATATATATATATAGTCCTTTTGTTTTCTCTCTCTTTGATTGAGTGCCCGGTTTCTATCGTTCTTTTCCCCTTTCTTCGATTCTTTTTTTCTTGCTGTTTTGTCTCTCTCTATTTTTTCTCTCTCGCTCACCTCGTTGAATATTATTTCCGTCGCTCCACGTGCTGGAATCGCGTTATATAAAGAGAGGAAAAAAGTTAATTCGTGAATCGAAACGACGAAATAACATTAACGGTAGAAAATAATCGAGTCGCTTTTTTTTATATTCGTGAAATTTTAATCGAAGAGATTGTTCTCTCGGTTATTTCAAAGGATAAAAGTTTCAACGAGGAATTTTTGCACGAATTATTATTAGTTTTTTAATTCGTTGACTCGATTTACGTGTATTTTAGCCAATTCTTTCAATTTTAATTAAGCATTTAATAAAAATCTGATTTTAGCAAAATCTTGATAAATAGACCAGGCGTATAATCGAAATGAATAAACAATTAAATATTTTTATTAAATGTGAATAACAAATTTGGACGAATAAATTCGTTGTTCGAGGGGTTGGAAACTCGCTCGATGAAAGCGCCCTCTATACGCTTCGCGGGAGAATCGTCGGGGGTAACAGGTGTCTCGTTAATTAGTTCACTCACTGAGCGAGTGAGAGAGACAGAGAGAGCGAGAGAGAGAGACGTGTGCTTGTTGGTAGTCGACCTTTAGGGGTCGATTAAATTTGCAATAATTAAGAATATCTTACGATATTATAATTTCATCCCTTTAGCAAGCTAAAATAAATTTTCGTTCAATTCATCATGAACCTACCGATAAAATCTTTTCTTTTCAAACTCGTCCACGACTTACGACGCCAAATATTTTCATCCCCTCGAGCATTTATTTAACGCGAACGAGCCGTGTAATGGCGAATACACTAGAATGGAATTTCTCGAGGGGTGAAAGAGCATCCTTAACCCAAAATATAACCAGAGATCACACACACACACATATATATATATATATATATATATATATAGGCATACGTATAAAAGTCAATGGGGGTTAACCATGAGCATTCTGCGGTGGGGCAGATTGCCCCGTGAGTGGACACTGGTCATTGTGTTGATTCTGACTGAAGAATATCGGGGCAGCATCCCATTGTCCGATGGACCAGTTTTTTTATGAGCCATCGGCACTAGAAAAAAAAAATAAAAAAAATAAAATATATATATATATACAGAGGGATGATGCTAAAAGGGCAGCATCCCCTATTGTGGATGGACCAGTTTTTCGTTTTCGGACCGTCCCGTAGAAAACGAGATAGAGGGCAAGACCTCGCCACGCGAGTAAACAGGTTTTTTTTTTCATCCCCCAAATCTCATTTCTCGTCGATTTAACGTCACGCGAGGGCTTTCTTTTTCGTATTCATCTTCATACAAGCCCCGAGTGATGACCGGGGTGAAAAATGGATCGCGCTCTAGATCAGGTGGTAACTGGTCCACGATAGCGATTTATATATATATATATAAATGTGTGTGTGTGTGTGTATGAGGGGTATCTTTCGTGAATCTTTTTCATCCCTTAGAAAGGGAGAAGGGGGGATGAAGCGCTTCGAGACGAGCTCGAGGATCAGGTGGACGAAACTGGTCCACCGGAAGGGCATTTTTTCACACCCTTATTTTTCTTCTAATGGTCAACGATGGTGCGAAGGGATGAGAGAGGTCAGAGACCGGGGGTGAGTTGAAAAGTAGATCACGACCTCGCGAGTCGAGCTAATCGTAGGTTGATGGATTATTTTAATAATTATCGAAACGAAAGAAAATATAGTTTTTAGAAATTAAATCATATTTTGTCGAAATAAGGGAAGATTTGTTCGAAAAAAAACATCCCTTAAATTTAATTTAATTTTTTTGTTATTATTTTGATTGATTTACATTTCTTAAGAGGTTGGAATCTGCATAACCTGCATGGTTGGAGATGATAAATTACCTGCGTGAAATGAATTATCGATATCGAAGGAATCTGCAATGGAAATATTCCTTTGTTGGGTCGCCGGCGTATCCGAGCAACGACTCGAGTATGTGGTGAAAACCACGAAGGTATAGAACAGTTGCGACAGATTTTCGCGTGTCGACGGACGAGATCTGAAAAATAAAATTCTTTTTTCTTACAAATCAATTTTACGAGATTTTTCGTTTTTTTTTTTATAATTCGACAAATGTTGGCGAATAATTTGTCGGTGATAAATTGTGAGAATGCAGAGGAAAACGTCGACGACCTGTCGGACCAGGATCGTGCTAAGCTACAAAAAATCAGATACCTGACGAACATTCTGAGGGCAAGTTTTTTTTGAAAATAATTTTAAAAAAAATTGAATTCCATCTAATTACATTGTGAAGTATTTCGTTAATTGAATGAAAACTTTGATGCAGGAAACGGATAGAAATTTGACGACGTGCGAAGAAATCCTGACGACGTTCATACAAAAAAGATTGGAGGTAAATTAATGGTTAATTAATTAATCAATATTAAATCCATTATCAATTAGCCTATTAATCGACGATTAATTAAAAATTCACGCCATAAACTTGTACAAGCTTTATTATTCATTCGTTACATAAGATTCGTCTTTTGTCGGTAAACGACCTTAAAAATTATTTAAAACAATGAAAAAAATATATATTATCGGGGGGGAAAATGGTACGAGATTTGGTAAAAATCAATTATTAAAAAATGATGTAACGATGATAAGCCTCGAATTTTACCCTCGTCGGTGGTTCGCACGTTTGACAAAGAAAAATGTAATTCGCATTGTTCTCTTTCGAACCAGGCTGGTCGACCAAATTTTTCTACCCTCGGAGACTTAAGGGTTGTTTGCCCCTGGTTTTATTCGTGGCAACTATTTTCTTCGGTAAAGTTTCTCGCGCGTTGGTAAACGTGAAAAAGGTCGAGGTTCGTGGTATTTTTTCGTTGGTCGGTACGAAAGGGGCTGTAGATTTCTGTAGGGGTAGTTTTCCCTCGGATGATGAGGGTAGAACTCGTTCCAGGCTCGAATGGGTGGCTTCGCTCGTTCGAAGGTCATTTACGAAATCTTGTTTACCATTTGCCGTGCCAACCACCGTGTCCGTGTCCACCGTGCCAACCACTACCATGCCAGCCACTTCCGTGCCACCAGGGCCAACCCGGGTACCAACCCCCGTACCATCCGTGACCACCCCAGCCGCCCCATCCCCCGCTCCAACCACCGTAATGACCATGTCCGAAACCGTGGCTCCAACCGTGGCTATAACTTTTTTTTTTTTTTTCAAAAAGTCACGAAGATTAGAAAAAAATGGTCCCTAAAATTTGTGACGATTTTAAAAAAAAAATATGGCACAAAAATTATTCTTCGAAATTGATGCAATTTTGACAGAATATATTTCTTTGAAAGTAAAATCGATTAGGCTGGATAAAAAAATTATTTTTATCGATCACGATATTCATTGTTTGATTAAAATGGATCAAAAAAATTGATCGTATCAAATTTAATATGAAAATCGAATCGTTGTTGAAAATGAAATTTTAACGATTTTCGTAGAATCGATATTGATCGATGCAATTAGAAAAATCAATTTTCACCGTAACAAAATAAATTAATCGATTTTCTATCAAATTTTCTTTGTTAAAAAATTGTATAAATTTTATTTTTATGTAAAATTTTGTTTTTTTCGAATAATATTTAGGATGCCCTGTTTCCTCGAATAAAATTGAACTCACATTGGCCATCCGTGACCGTGACCCCCCCACCCACCCCAGCCATGACTCCTCTTGTCGAGTTTTTTGTCACCAGCCTGAACTCCCGAATCCGGTTCGACCTGAAGAACCGTAGTGGCCTGAGGCACGTCGTTGCTCTCGGTTAATTTCTCAGCGACGAAAGCCTCCTGGCTCATCGCCAGTGTGGCCAACGATAGTATGAGCTGCAACGATCAATCGTATTTCACTTTTTTTTCTCTCAAAAAACCAAACCAAAACACCAAAAAATCGAGCAAATTAATTTTATTACTCAAAAAATATTCTCGATTAGAAAAATAAATAAATCTAATCGCGCTTACCAGTAACTTCATACTGAGTCTTGCGAACCTCGAGACTGATGCGTTATCCATCCATTGACACTTCTTTTATAGCGCCTTCGCCACCACGAGACTCGTTCTCGTCTCGAGTTATGGTAAAATCGAGATTCAGACGTTTGTACGAGAAAACAAAAAAAAAAAAAAGAAAAAGAAAAAAAGAAAAAGAAAATTTCACACACGTGACACATTGCTTGTATACGAATGTAAATACATCTGTACGTACTCCTATTATGAAGCTAGTAGAACTACCTCGATCCCGGTTGACAAGTCGAACGACGACCAGCCACTCCCAAGTACAGAGTTGCAAAACTGTACGTAACGCATAAGCAACTTGGTAGAACTCGGACGTGACACAAAAACCAGATCGTTGCCTGTTGCATATAATACCCCTGATACACATACGCGTATGTGAGACATACGAAGAAGTACTCAGGATGATTAGATTCGAGAAACACTCGAGAAAAAAAAAACAAATCCTGATTGGTCGCCTCGACGCGAGATACGTGCTAATGGGAAAATCGCACCAAGAATTTACAATTAAATATATCCGAGAATTAGTAGAAGTAAAGCAAAAAAAAAAGAAATTATACACGAGAAATATTTCAAAAAAATTGTCAAATTAGGAAATAAATTTTTTTTAGAAACAACATTTTTTTGGAAATTATTAAACTGTGTTTTTTCTGTCGAGACACCCTTAAGGCAGGAGTCTCGTATAGAATTTTCAGATAATCAATTTTTTTTTAATTTCATAAAATTTTCGTATAACATATTAAGAATATGGCAGGAAAATTATAAAACTTAATTCAAAGTATTTCTCGTGGTACAATGTGTAAATGTGACCCTCCTGTATCGAATATTCGCGCGACGGCAGAACGCGTTTTTTCTCAAAACTATGTTTTTTCAAATCGGTGGGGCATATAACTGAAAAAGTTATTTATCAATCACGCTGAAATTTTGCACATGTATTTTCTATACTATGACTTTCTATGTGAACCTACTTGTTTTGAAAATTTTCGAAAAATGATAATTTTTTCGTGACGAAAACCATTGGAAAATGTAGTAAAAACTGCAAGGTTTTTTTATAAAGCGTCTCAATCCGCGAATTTTTCTTTTTTTTTCATTTTTTGTAGGTTCACCGACTAATTATAATATTGATAAACAACCAGAATTATTTTTTTTTTTTTCGAGCGAATAGAAGAAGGACTAGAAGCCCCACCGTCTCACAACTCGCGCTGCGTGCTTCCTCGAAGACTGCACAAAAAGTCAACCATTTTTCGTTAAAAAATAATTCTCGTAGCAGTTCAAAATATAAATAAACAATATACCAAATTTCAAAAACATCGAAAAAGTTATTCGTTAAAAAAAAATTCATGAAAATAACGAATGAAATAAGGAATGAAAAACATCGGAGTACAATGATAATGAGAATAATATCGGATTATTACGAATGGTTTCATATTTAAAAAATCAAAATGTATTTTTTCTTTGTATAAAAAAAAAAATTTCTAAATTGTTAAGTCCCATTTGTTTTAAACCATTGTTGAGAAAAATAAAATGAGCGAAACGTCGCAAGATTCGAGACGATAATCGATTCGTCTCATTTCTTCTCTAATAAGCCGTCCAATTATTTGCTCGAGTTTGACGCTTCCGGTCAGGTTGGATGAACGCACACGTAGAAAATCCTTCCATCGGCATAACGAACTCATTCGATTACTCGCCACGAGCAATTTCCTACTTTCTCGTATTCCTTTGACAAAGACTCGAACGAGGAAGTTTGATCGATTTATCGTCGACAGCGAAAAACCGATCGGGCAGTTCGTTACGATGACGAGCTTCGATATCGTCCATTAAACTTTACAAAATGATATCGATCGAATTAAGTTATCAATCTCGAACGAATAGTTCGATGAAAAAAATTCCAACCCCATTAAACAAAAATTCTTTAATTACTTAATTAACAAACGATAAAAAAATAATAATACCGATCGTTACTATTTTTTCATCGATTAGTCAATTAAAATTGATCGATTGATTACTCGATCGGACATCGAAGGTTCGCGTCTTGATTTATATCGAACGAATGGACGAGCTGTCGAGCCTCTCGAGGGTAATTTCCGATGTCTTTCGAGATCGGCATTCTACGACAAAACCGAAATGTTATTCGTTCCTACAACGAAAGCCCCAAAATTACGCAATCGGCTAGTTTCTATAAGTACTATACACATATATATATGTATATATATATATATATATACATTTCGAGTAAAGTATTTTTTCTACAAGAAAGAGTTGAAAAGATCGGCACGCGCCACTTTTTTTCCAACCCCACACGATCTCGATTTTGTCATGGAATAAATGTGGTAATGATATATATCTATATATTGTACAAAGTAATGCTCTCATGGTATGGAGTAGGAAACGAAGCGTTCGCCGCGAGTGTCTCGTCTCTTCGCCCTCGTATCTATATAACATACTTTCACTCTATCCAATCGGCATTTAACGACATCGGAGTGAGCAGGTTCGACTCAGGAAAGTGAATCCGTTTCGTTCCAAGCCTGAACGACTTCGGATATATATATAGCTAGTGGTCCATTTACAAAGAAATGATGATTGAATAACCGGCTATTGTCGAATAGTCACGGCTGGATCGCGATAGGCAGTGATGAAGTTGAGGTGTCGATGAACCGTCGTTACGATCGATTAATCAATAGCTCCGTGAGAAAAATTTCTTCCGCACTTTTTCTCGGATTTACGAGAATAACCTGATTATAAAAATTGCCACGGGAGGGCGCTGCTATTATTTGTTCACGGAAATTTGTATTACTCGATGCATCGTTGATTGCTTGTTCTTGGCGTTATTTAATCAGAAGCGATGGGTTGAGATTGAATTTTGTAGTTATTTAAACGTTTGATTATCTAAGATTGAAAAAAAGGGGAAATACAGATTTTTTTCAAGTTTTTTGGACGGAACATGGTGAAATTTTATTTTTTTGTCCAAATTTGGTTTATGGGGTAATCGAAGGATAGGAAATTTCCCGTGCAGCAAGAATATCGTATTTTTATTGCTGGTTTTTCACATTTTTGGCGTCAAAAGGTGAAAAAACGTGAAATTTTAGCTTTTTTAAAAAGTTTTTAGGGCGGAAAATGGTCAAATGTTGTTAGTCTTTCAAATTTACTTCATGGGGTAATTGAAGGATAGGAAATTTCCCGTGTAGCAAGAATAACGTATTTTGAATGCTGGTTTTTCACATTTTTGGCGTCAAAAGTTTAAAAAACATGAAAGTTTTGATTTCTTCAATTGTTTAGGGCGGGAGATTGTCAAATTTTAGTTTTTATCCAAATTTAATTCATCGGGTATTCATGCAATCGGAAATTTCCCGTACACCAAGAATATCATATTCTTATTACTATTTTCTCACATTTTGATCGTCAAAAGTTGAAAAAACGAGCAAATTCAGTTTTAAAAAATTGTTTTTTTTTCAGTAAACTTCGAAAATCAATTTGACTTCTCATTTTACAACGTACTTAATGACAAACCATAAAAATTCTAGATCATGCCTAACAGCTTTCGGAAGTAATAATTCATAACTATAAACTGCAAAGTCATTACGGAAGAAAGTTCGATAATAGAAAAACAAAAAACGAGTTTTAACGATTTGTTCCGAATACCAAGACAAAAAATTTTGTATCTCTCCTATTCCAAGCAATTATCTCCACCTTTTCGAGACTTTATTGCGCAACTTTTATGAACCGATTACCCGCAAACGATTTTCTCGTCACCTCTCATCGAGTCACGTTTTATCGGCACATTTTGTGTCGGAATTTGTCCATACCGAAGATGAAGAAAAAAAAAAGCGAATTTAGACATTCGTGTCGTTATTTTTTGTCGTCGAGTGTCCCACGGTTCGAGAGTCCTGGGACTTCGCGCTTCACTTGGTTCAAATGAGCAGGTGGGTCCCCCGGCTCCTCGTCGTCGTGCAACACCGAAGTGAAACTCTCCTCTTGACTTTCGGTTTCTTTCATTTGACTACAATCGCGTTTCACGAGAAACGTGGTGAGTTATGCAAAAATTCCAATCCTCCCCCGCTCCTAGAAGGCCATTGTCTATCGTTCCTCGCTCGATCGCGACATCGATCGCAGTCGGTTCGTAGATCTCGTGTCAAAAACAGCTTCGAGGCGCTCCGAAAATATTTCTCTCCGTCAATTTAAACTCGAACTCGAGAAAAATATTTAACTTTCTTAAAAAAAAAAACAATCAACGTCAACATACACAAAGAAATAGTGACAACGATCGTCGTTCGACGCCTCAAAAAACAATATAATGTCTCCGTATAATAAAAAAAACGGTCAATATTGTCTTTAATATCAAAAAAACAAACTAAAAAAACGTGTTTTTCATCGGTACAAAAAACGTAATGTGTTTATCGAACGAAAGAAACAATTTTCTAATTAATTGACAAAGCAAACTCATCCGCCATGGTGTCTTCGACTCCGTTCTCTCTCATAGTCGCCTTATTTGTCGCTTCGGTTCTGGGTGACCCCTTAAAAAATATTTCCAAGGAAATTAACGATCCGAATTTTACAAGACCAGGACTCGAAATTCCATCAAAAATTTATCGTGACCAGATAACGAAAGAATCAACGAACGATGATTCCCCTTCGAATTCATCGGAAGAAACCGATTCACCACGTGACAAAAGAGCTCTAGGAGTGTTCCTTCAAGGTCTGGCGGAAGTTTTGGGTTATACCGCGTCACCGGTCTCACTAGCGTCGCTGCCAAATCCCAATACAACGATCGCAGGAGCTGCTGCTGTGCCACCGACGATTTATACTTTCCCGGGTTTAGCGACGCCACCACCAGCGCCACCAGCGGCGCCTCAACGACCTTCACCACCAGCTCCACCACCGGTTCTTCAAAAACCTAATCCACCGTTGTCGAAACCACAGCTTCGCGGTGGTACAGCGCCATCTCCGTTGCCTCAGATGCCCCCTATGACCGCTAGACAACGCGAGACTCTCAGATTTACGGGTGTCGTGAATTTTGGCAATAATTCCGATATTTTGGGTCACTTGGCTCAATACCAGACGCTGTTTCATGGTGGAGCATCGACCACTGCGGCGCCACCATCGACGACCAGAGCTCCTGCCCAGCTTGGTCTACTCCCACCTTTCTTCGTTCAGATTCCACTGCCAATCGCGCCTAATCTTCCCCCGCCACTTCCACCGTCAGCTCCGCGAAAAGTCCCAGAGATGGTGTACCGGTATACGACCGAGGCGAACAAAGGGAACTACGACAGTGAAAGTGGGGAAAATAGTGGCGAGGACGCTAGAAAGCGTCCTCCTCAAGGTCAAAGCGATACTTATATAGACGAGCCAGAGTGGAAGAAGAAAGAGAGGGAACAGCAGAGAGATAAGTCTCGTGAAGAGAATTACAGGGAGGACAGCTCGGAGAAACAGGGTGGAGAGAAGGAAAATGACGAAGAGGAAGATTCGAGGGAGGATGAGAAGAAAAATAACTATCAAGAAGCTGAAGAGGATGATTCTGGAGATAATGACGAGAGGAAAAGACCCTCGCACGTTGAATATTCGAAAAAACCGGAAAAGGACGATGATTCGAAGAGTTACGAGGGGGATGACGAGAGTAACGAGAAAGAAGAATACAGGAGTCAGGAAAAGTCGAAGGAATCGACTTCTCGAACGTATGATTCTAAAAATGAGGAATACACGACTCCTAGAAACGATTATCGTGGTTACTCGGAACCCTTTGACTTTTCCCCAGATAAAATACTACCTGCCCAGATGCCATTTGGTATGCGATTGCCCATAAGGGTATTCGACTCGCCATTCTCTCATCAGGGAGAATTCCGGAATAGTTATGGACAACGTTTGGAACACGGTGGGCACATCGACGAAAGCGTGGCAGATTATTTCGAACGTTACAAACATCCGGAAACCGGACTGTTCGATTTGAAGAGGATCGAGAGTCTCGATGGGCCGAGGCACAAAGATGATTGGTGGGAAGATCATCAGGGTCTTGGAGAATTGAACGACGATGGAGTGACGAGAATCCGGCACGAATATGGACCGCGTGCTAATGCGAGATACGAGGAATACAGCATTGAAGAGAGACCGAAGAAAGTTAAGAAGGAAGATGTCGAAGAGGAGAATGAAGAAGAGGACGACGAAGAAGTGGAACCGACCAATACGACTTACGTCGAGGTAAAAGCCCCTGAAGCAACGAGGAAATACAGCGACGAGCATGAAGACAATGACGAGGAGGATCCTGAAGAGAAACCACGAGAAGTCTCGAGAGGCTCCAAGGCTTTCGAAGGTCGTGAAGACAATTCGCAAAAAACCTCGAGACTCTCGAAATCTGACGAAGACGATGAAGAAAGATCGAGCGAAAGTTCGAAAGTGTCGAGAATTTCTGGCGAAGAGGATTCGGTCGAAAAAACGAAAATCTACGACAATGCGGAACGATTGGCCCTCACGCACCCTCTGCCCTTCAAGGGTTTCGACTTCATTAAATACAGTCCGTATTTCAGACCTTTGCAGGTTTCCTACGAGCCGGAAAAATTGCAGAGAACCGCCGATCGTATATTGTCGTATCGCGATTTTGCCAACTTCCGGCAGAATGGGGACGTTGGAAAGTTGCCGATAAAAAAGGAAAACTACGACGAAGAGGATGAAAATCGATCGTCGGGTAATACAGGAAGTGAAAAAAATGAGATTAGACCGTCGACGAGATTAACCGGAAGTCAGGTGAACGATGGTGATTTCGCGAAGTACAATCCTTATGCAAAACCGATTCGATACGTCTACGAGCCGGAGACCGTTGAAAAAACCTTGGAACGTATATCGTCGTATCAGAATTTGGGACCGTTGACGAAAAATCGCGATAGCGTAGAAAAATATCGAGAGACGAACGAAGAAATCGAAGAACCGGAAGTGGATCGTTCTTCGGAGAATTTGAAGGAAGAGGAAGACGCGAACGACGACGAATCGGAAGACGATCGTTCCTCGGAGAATTTGAGAGAGAATTACGATCGGCCGGAAGTGAATCGTTCCTCGGAGAATTTTCGGGAAAACTACAATCGACCGGAAGTAGAAGATTCTTCGGAAAATTTACGGGAGGAAGAAGAAGATACGAGTGACGATGAACCGAAAGATCGTCGTTCCTCGGAAAACGATAAAAAAAATTATGATAAACCGGAAATTGCTCGTTATACACAAAATTCTAGTAACAATTATAAGAAACCGGAAGTCGATCGTTACACACAAAATTCTAGAAACAATTATGAGAAACCGGAAGTTGATCGTTACACACAAAATTCTAGAGACAATTACAAGAAACCGGAAGTCGATCGTTACACACAAAATTCTAGAAACAATTACGAAAAACCGGAAGTCGATCGTTACACACAAAATTCTAGAAACAATTATGAGAAACCGGAAGTCGATCGTTACACACAAAATTCTAGAGACAATTACAAGAAACCGGAAGTTGATCGTTACACACAAAATTCTAGAAACAATTACGAGAAACCGGAAGTCGATCGTTACACACAAAATTCTAGTAACAATTATAAGAAACCGGAAGTCGATCGTTATACAGAGAATTCTCGACGAAATTACGAGAAACCGGAAGTGTCACCATACGTTTACAAATCTAGACGAAGATACAAGAAACCGGAAGTCGATCGATCGACGGAATATTCGGGAGAAAAATTCAGCGACAGACCGGAAGTTGGTCTACCGGAACGCCTGACCGGAAAAAGGCTCCACGAGGGTGAGAGCAAAGAGATTCGAGCATGGCCGTCGCCGTTCGATCACACTTTCGACAGCACCGAGAGCACGAAAACGGTCAGCCCCGTAAGAATCGAAAATCCCTCGAAGTTTCGTTACGACGACCTTAAACCAACTCGCGAAACTCCGATTGTTCGAAAAAAATATTCCAGCAGAACTTCCGGTCGTAATCGTCAGGACGTTTCACCGACCTACGAAACACCCTCGATCGACGAATTACGAAATTCAAGACCAACCGGAAGTCGTTATCGCGACTCAAATCCTTCACCGACTTACGAATCGTCGATTCACGAAAAATTGTCAAATTCGAAAATTTCCGAAAACGAACCGAAAAACGATCGGAACAGTCGATATGAAAAAAATCCTGAAATTTCGACTTTTCGACCGGAAGTATGGGTGCCTGAGAGAGCTAGAGGTTTTTCGTTGAGAGATCGGTATCGAGCAGAGTCTAAACCGGAAGTGAACGAAAAAACCGGTAAATTCAATGAAAAAGACGAAAAGCCAACGCGAAGGTCACTTCCGGTTCGTCCGAAAACCTTCGACGATCCTACGAGCGCTCACGATTTTTTCGGACTCAGTAAGGACGATTACGATTTAGAGGGCGATCGCAAGGTCACAGAAAAAATTGAGGGCAAAAGTACAACGCCGTTGTCGAACGACAAGAAACACGAATATATCGGTGTATTAGTCGTCAAAAGCGAAGATCCGGATTATCAACGACCGGCTAATCTCACGGAGTTCACGGACGAGCCTGAAACCGATACGGAAAAAGTTCGGGTCAAGGAGTACAGAAATAAAATCGCGACCATCAAAGTCACGGAAAGAAAACAATTGAGTCCGAATGGACCTGTTCAGCTCATTGGATTTACGAGGAATTTCTAATATTTTTTTGGTATAGTATGAAATTACAAATTCTTCATTTTTCGATAATTAATAATTGCGAATATTTTTTTTCAGAATCGAAGAAAATCATTTTTGAAAAATTTCGAAGAAAAAGAAATTTATAAAAATATGTGATAATGTTTTTTTTATCTATTTTTACGAATGGACAATTATTATTTCGGGCTAGGACAGTGAAAATTATCATCCAAATCCGAAACAAATATCTTCAGCTGTATTATATTGAAGCTGTATTATATGGAAAATATTTGGTGAAAAACATTCTTCGGGAATTATCTCAATTTATAAACATTATAGGTTATATATGTACGAGTATTTATTTTGTGTGAATAAATCTGGATAAAAACATGGCATTACCAAGCTTGTTCATCTCCCAGTCGCATTTTTCTCAATGTTACGATAATTATTGTCTCGAAACGTTTATGATCACTGGGCTCACGAATATCTTGTGTTGCAGGATAAAAGGAGGGAAGCCGAACGTCGCGGCGAGTTGGAGACTAAGATGACGGAGATACTCGATAATTTAAAGACACGTTTGTTGATAGAATAATATCGTAAGACATTGTACGAGCCATTGAACATATGTTATCACAAATACTACTCGATGTAAGTCAATAAAATCGTTAACAAAACGTTTGTAAAGTGTGACTTATTAATTTCGATGTTCTCGAAGAAAGTAAACACCTCACTGAACTTGAGTAACGTAGAGACGACACTGGTCAAATCCATTGTATATTTTCGACCGCAGGGCTACCATCTGGCGCTACGATACGGTGCTCGTGTGAACCATTATATTAGTAGCAGTCGGTAAATTGATATTCGAAATCGTCGATATACACAGTACATCTTAATATCTTACTAAACGCCATTAAATATCCTTAGCGCGTGCGAATGATTTAAAAACCTGTTTGTTACATTTTCCTCAATCCTACAAATGTTATTATTTAAACACGTTGATGGGCAATAGCCCCCACGTATCTTGCGTTGCAGAGCAAAAAAGCCGAACATCGCAGTAAGTTGGAGAGTAACGTAACGGAGATTTTCGATACTTTACTCGATGTACATCAATAAAATCGTTCACAAAGCGTCTGTAAAGTATGACTCACGAATTCGATGTTCTCAAAAACAAAACACGACCGCATAGCACTTGGCTAACGTCGTTACTACGTTAATCAAGCACACTACTTATTTACGAGAGCTACACCGGCAGGTGCTGCCATGGCGCGACGACTTTGCGAACTACTTCGTCAGCTGTTGGTCCGAAAGTCAATATACCTATCTATAGATATACACAGTGCACATTAAAAACACAAACCGTGTTTACGTATCATTAACGCATTCGAAAGATTCGTAAAAACGTAGAAGCGTTTTACGATGAATCATTCAGAATTTGAGAGTGTAGACAAGTTTCTGAGGGCAATCGGGGTAGGTCGAAGAAATCTGAACGATTCGTTCTTTAATGATACTTACGAAAAATGCAAAGTTTTTCGAAGAACCGGCGTTACCGTCGAGGACGACGAAGAATTCTGTCATCAAGTGTAAGCGACGTATTCGTTATTTGAAAAACTCGATATCCACCGTATCGTCTCGATTTTGAAAGACTTCGACGTGGGATATACGTATTTGCGTATTTCTCGTGGCTACCTCGTCGTAACGTGTCCTAACCTAACATCCTACTCAACGATTAGAGAACCGTTAATTACAACGCGATTTCAAAACAAATACTGTTTCAGGATGAGAGAATTCTCATGCAGTGTGCCCGGTTGCAACGTCGTTTTTCGCAATCTCATTGATTACGAGATTCACTACAACGGCTCGCATCGTTACGCTTGCCAGGAATGCAAAACCACAAGACCAAACGCTCGACTCCTGGAGATTCACATACATGAAACTCACGATAGTTTCTTTCAAGTTCTCGCCGAGACGAAACCGATGGTATCTCTTTTTTTTATTCTAAATTTTGTTTGCCTTTTTCGTCCGTTTCGCATTTTTTTTAAATTTGCAAGTGTTTTTTTTTATGTAATTCATGCCAATGGTAACATAATTTCTCAATTATCGCAGTATCAATGTTACGTCTCGGAGTGCGACGAGAAATTCTCAAGCTCGAACGAACGCCGAGCTCATTGCATCGCGATTCACAAATTTCCCAAGAACTTTCGTTACGATAGCAGAGGACACAAGCAAAAGGCTGTATCGAAGGATTTTATGGAAGTGGAGCCACCGAAAGAGGTACCGACTCGAGCCAGGAAAAATAAAGTTCGCCTCGACAAGAATCAGAAATCAAAGACTTTTGTACCTCCGAAATCAAGCTCGAATGATTCTCGGATGGAATGTAGCGACGATATTATCTCTCCTACTGAACAATCGCCTGAAATTAAAATCATCGAAACATCGAATAAAGTTCCGGTTCCCATTTCCAAGTCCACGCTGGCTTTTATACCGCGTCAAGTTGCCCAAAAGTCTTACACGAAGGCATTGACGAAAAATCAGAAAATCGAGAGAAACGTTTTAGGAAATAATTGCATGATGGATCTTGCCGAATCTCTCCCGGATTAATTTTGTTCTCATTTTATAATGTAAATAAATCGATGAAGACGAGTAGCGTTATCTAAAAATGTTCATTTCTTTATTCTTTTATAAATATATCTTAAATATTGCAACAGTCTTTTTATGTACAAAAAACCCTTATCGTAAAATATGGCTCGTTCGTACGCTCATCGCGAGATCGAGAGAGAATGGAAAATATTGAATATTTTGGGAATTTTCGAATTATTTACACTTATGCTCTATTGACTATAGGGGAAAAATTGTTGAAGCTGTCGAGAACGGCGAATAATTAGAAACGCGCTATAACGCAAATTTTTACCGACCAATTTTGAAGATTCGAGACTCGTGAAACTCGGACAAAAATTCATCGGAAATGAATGATGATTAATAATTACACGCTTACGGAGCTAAACTTTGGATAAAGCTAATATGAGATAGTCCACTCGGTACGATCTTCGTTCACGATCGAGGTAAACGTACTTGCTTATTTCTTCAAAAAATTTGCCAAGATTTCGAGAAAAAGCGAAATCTTACGAACCAACGTATCCCCAGTTGCATAAAATAACGAATTCTTGGCACAACTTCGAAAAAAAAGGTCAGCGCAAAGGAAACGTTTTTTCCAGAATCAACTATAAAAAATTATTTTTCTCTTGCAACAAATTCCCGTTTACCGAAGATCGACCAAACTCTCAGTATCCTCCGTACCTTCTAATTTACAACCTTGGACCAATATTCGCGACTTTATCTCAGAAAAAAAAAATCCTAACGTCATACCGACGAAAAAATGGAAAATTACTCGTCAATCGTTCAATTCGTATAAACCATACACCTAAGCTTAGCCGTTTCGTTTCTAAGGGCAACGAGTTCGTACTTTAATTTCATATTTTCTTGTTCCAGAAAAGCAGCTCTGATGGCAATTTCATCCTCCTTGGCTCTCCTAGCGTCTCTGGATCTCTTGGCAGCCTCGTTATTTTTTCTTCTTCTTTCCCAGTAAGCTGCGTCTTTTTCGTCCATGGTGCTGGTAGGTAAACCAGGACTTTTCGTCACTCTCCTCATTTTTATGTTCGTACCCTCATTCGTTCTTCTCACTGATTCCAGCATTCTTTTGCGAAATTCCGAATAAGCCTCGTTTGAATTTTGATCATACATGAGCTCTGCACCACCGACGCTCAAGGACAACGGATCTTTCGGATAAGCCTTGAACGGTCTCGGAGCTTTTTTTCCTGCTTCCGGTGACATCATTGGACTCGCTACTTCTTGTGGTGTCGACAACATCGTGCTCGTCGTCGATACCGGAAGTTGGATCGGTGAGCTCATTTGGATGCCATTCTGTGTCAAGAGATTCGGCAAAATGGCTGACATTGGAAGACTCGCTGGCATCAGGGGATAACGATGATTAATTGTATCGTTCGACATTATCGACTGTTCGTTTTTTATCTGATTGTAGATCGTGTCGTATTTCAATTTTTTTGGCGAATCTGTCTCCGAGGGTGGCGTCACCATGAAGGTTCTTCCCTCGAAGGGACTCTTTCTCTCGGAATCAACGAAATGAAGATTTTGCTGATGAGAATTTTCTTCGCAGGGACCATTCTCGATCGACGGTGGATTCGAGAGTGCCTCGAACGAGACCGGACTCAAATTGCAGGATGTAGGAGCTTGCTTCTGTTGCTTCTTGCAGGACAAATCTAAAACCGGTGATTCGGTTTGTTCACGCGAATTTTTCTTCGCTGTCGAGGTGAAATCCAGAGCTTCGTGATTGTCCATCGTCGATAAACCGTAGGGATCCATATTTGTGCTTCGCCGTGACAATATTCCAAGGATACTCTGGAAATAGAGACAAGACGAATTAAAATTAGAAATTAAAAAAATGGAGATATAAAGAAAAAAAACGTTTGAAAATCTAAGGAACAGAAAAATGTATTCAATTTTCAAAATCAATCAAATTTTGATGGACACAAAAATATATGAACTCTATAAAAAAATTAATGAAGCCTTTTATAAAATTATTTGACGATAATTACGAAATTCTCTAATTCTTGAGAAAATATTTCCAGAACTTTCTAACTATCTCGATAACAATTCCGTTACATGCCGAGAGTTTTCCCGGTCTAGAGGTCAAGTCGTAGTAACCAAATAATCAAAATATTGTACAATCGTCACGTAACGTTACAAATAACGAAAAATTTTATTAATCGATTATTCATCGATGAAAATAAATTAACGATGCAAAATAAAAGAAAATAACGCATCGTTAAAATGAAAATTATCGAAGAAAGAAATTTTATCGGCGCGAGATAGGAAAGACTAAAATATGTGGAGAATAATAAGACAAAACTTACCTAATGACAAATCCGAGGTCACTATAGTCGTGTCACTTTGAAATCACAACACAGTAATCGTATAATCGTCTCGGTGAGTTTATACTCGATTGTTTTTCTCTCACAAGCTACACGAAGAGACACACGCGCAAATTGCGTTTAGCAAAACTCCGTACGAAATTTTCAAGTTCGGTAAAATTATTGTATTTTCCGTATTTTAAGCTCCGAGTCCGCGACAAACTGTCCAAGTCGATGGACAAAAATCGTTTATGACGAGAACGGGGGTGTTCACGAGCTTATATACCTCTCAACCCTTGTAAGAATTTTTCCGGCGGGGGGCTAGAAGGAATTTTTGGGAATAATTTTTGTGGTGGGGAGACTGTTGTACGTGACCGTCTCTTCGCAGGACTGGTTGACCAGAACGAAAAGATTTTGGGAGTGGGGCTGGCACGCGTCCGTCACTCACCGATTTTCCAAAAGCCTCCTATGTTTCGTCTATTCGACGTACACGCGTTATCGGCTCCGCTGGGATCTTACGATCGAGCGTCGTGGTCGTTCGATCGATCGCTTATCGATCGATTCGTCAAAAATTATAAAATTTATATTTAAATTGTTAAATTTATTTTTAATCATTAAAAATGAAATTTGATAATTAAAAATGAAATTTAATAATTACAGTTGAAATTTAGTAATTAAAATTAAAACTTTATAATTTAAATTTGAAAATTGACATTTTTTTATAAATGGAAATTTTATAAATGGAGTTAAATATTTTCAGTAGGAATAAAAAAAAGTTGCACAGCACGTTATAAGGTCAAAATGATGAAATCGTGTTACTTCATAGGCTTGAAAAAAAAACAATCGTTATTTCATCATTGAACAAACCATACTTTAAGATCTCATCGGTCAGTCGTTTGAAAATACGTCGTTAAAAAAAGAATGGAACTTCAACTTAGCTCATCAGTTAATTTCTCGTTATTGAGTCATCGAAATGACGTATTGATGTTTTGTTTAACACGAAATAAAAATTATTATTTCGTCGCTAGAGACGATCGTCAAATCGTCTTTTAAAAAAATGAAATTTGAGGTAAATCAAATTACGATTCGACTAATTAATTACTATAATCTCGTTACGATTTACAAATGACAAAATACCGAATTAAAAAAAAAGTAAAATTGGAAATTGAACGATCCTCGGTTAATCTTTGTCCCTCGCAAACTTTCCAACGTCTCGAACGTCCACCAACGTTAAATCTCAACATTTAAAAACACAAAAAAATATCCCAATTTTCCAAATTTCCGTTAATCCTTCGAGCTCGCCTCGAGCCCACGCCAAAGAACGATCCCAATAAACAGAAATATTCTCTTTACAAAACGGATTTCCATCGACTCGTGCGATTTGACTCGTTTACGATTAAAAATAAAGCTTCGAGTCCTTTTTCACGGTTGATCCTCGAATTTTTATAACCCGCCCATTTTTATACGTTTTCGGCAGTAAAAAGGCGAGAGAAGAAAGAAAAAAAAACCGCTAACCGACTCGAGCTCGTTTCTTTTCTCTTACGGTAAAATTGTACAAAAAAAAAAAGAAAAAAACAATATTCACCATTTAACTTTCTCCGAATTTTTATTTTCGAAAAAACCAGCGACTCGAAATCGATGCTGGCAAAATTATCGATCGAAAAAAAAAGTCTAGAACATTTTTTTACCGTTTTCAAAAAATATTCTTCTCTCTTCGAATTTCTATAACAACGACAAACCCCCAAAAATAAATCCTTCTACGTGTCTTAAGATTACAAGTGCTCCACCCTCCTTGCGCCATTTCTCTTTCTCTCTCTTTCGTCCCACTGTGAGAAAGCCTTTTCACAAACTCGTTGCACGAAAAGTCCTTTCACCTTTCGTCTTATTTCTTCGATTCTCGTTAAATTAATCCGTCCGAGTGTTTCCGCCACCCCGTGGCGCGAGACTCGCGAGGATTTTGACGAAAATCCAGTTACTCGGCCCACTAAATCCTTCCTTCGTTTCTTGTCATTCTCACACGTACAAGAAGAAGAAGAAAAAAATCGAAATTTGGAAAATTTTTCGAGAAGAGTCCTTCGTCCTGAAATCGTCCTGCGAATGAGAAGAAGGACGAGAGTTAGAACCGATAGTCGAGAATATTTGCACTTGACGCTTTGTTATTATTATTATCATGATTATTAACGGTTAGACTGTGGTTATTTTTTTACAGAAATGGTGGTAATTTTTTTCAAATTTGTTTAGGTAAATATGTAAAACATAATTTACTCAGTTGAGATTATTGCACAGAGCCATTATAATCGCTTTAGCAGCAGGCTGCGCTGTAAGCATGGATAAAATGTATGATTTTAAGAAAGAAATGTCATTCTTGAGTAGAGAATGTTATGTTTTTGGGGTCGCTGATCACTATTTCCATGTCAAAATCCCAGTTTGACAACTGTCAAGTGCCAAAACTGCTTTCCAAACCTGTATAACAGCTTAAAAAAATCATTATTTCCACGACGTATAAATTTTTACGTTTTCGAGGTCGCTGATCACGATTTTTATGACAGAATCCCAGTTTGACAACTGTCAAGTGCCAAAACTGCTTTCCAAACCTGTATAACAGCTTATAAATATCATTGTTGCCAAGACATCATTTTTTACGTTTTCGAGGGCGCTGACCATGATTTTGATGACAGAATTCCAGTTTGATACTTGTCAACTGCCAAAAATGCTGTCAAAACGTGTATAACAGCTTATAAATACCATTATTGCAAAGACGTATAATTTTTTACGTTTTCGAGGTCGCTGAGCACGATTTTGATGACAAAATCCCAGTTTGACCCTTGTCAACTGCCAAAAATACTGTCAACATCTGTATCACAGCCTGTAAATATCATTATCCCAAAGAAGTATAATTTATTATGTTTTCGAGGTTGCTGACCACGATTTTGATGACAAAATCGTAGTTTCACACCTGTCAACTGCCAATACCACTGTCAAGACGTGTATAACAGCTGATAAATATGATTGTTGCAAATACGTTGAATTGTTTATGTCTTCGAGGTCGCTGATCACGATTCTGATGACAAAATCCGAGTTTGACACCTGTCAACTGCCAAAAATACTGTCAAAATCTGTATCACAGCCTGTAAATATCATTGTTGCAAATACACGAAATTTGTTTTGTTCTCGAGGTCGCTGACCACGATTTTCATGACAAAAACCCACTTCGACACCTGTCAACTGTCAAAACCGCTGTCAAAACCGGTAAGACAGCTTATAAATATCACTATTGCAAAGATTTATTTGATGAATTTCGAAAGTAAATGCAAAGCCACTTTAGTGGCTTCAGCGGCAATCTAAAGGTTAAACCCGAAGACGATCGAAAGGGTTGATTTTTGATGACGATTTTCGACAACGAGAAAAATAACCGTTTATACAACCCTCGCGCTCCTGCAACCCTTTCGGACAGCAGAGAGCTTCTGCAATATATTTTCAAGCCGATTGTCTTTTCGCTCGTTTCAACGACGATTTACGACCCTTCGAGTGACCTCACTTCCTGCTGTTTGCCTCGAAGCTGCGTAAAGGCGAAAAATCTTTCTCTCTCCCTCTCTCTCTTTCTCTTTCGCCATCAAATTCCTACGAACGAAATCACGAATTTGCGTAAAGACGTCGTAAATTATTTCGAAGATTTGGCGTGCGAAATGTCTCGAGTGAAATTTGCGAAACTTTCGAGTGGACGAAGGGACGAAAGGGTTGAGAAATTTCTCTTCGATGGGCCTAAAGGGTTGAGGAGAGATAGAGAGAGAGAGAGAGAGAGAGAGAGAGAGAGAGAGAGAGAGAGAGAGAGAGAGAGAGAGAGAGAGAGAGAGAGAGAGAGAGAGAGAGAGAGAGAGAGAGAGGGCGAGTGGCACACGCGTGCTCCTCGATGGCTTCCGTCACTTTTCATTCCCCAGGACTCGCCTCGGTTTAAGGATAATATATTAATGGTCCTCTCGTTCTACCGGGAAAATTACTGGCATATGGCCGAATATCGCACGACGGGACGAAACCTCGATATTTCATTACGTGAATTTTATTGCCCGGGATCAGATTTTGTCGGATTTTTATGTAATTGATCGTTTTGCCAGGAATCGAAATTTGTATCGATAGGATTGACGTCGACGAACGTTGGAACGAAAGTTGTTGACGCAAAGATGGAATTGACTTCAATAAATTTAATTAGTTTAATTAAAGTTTGAATTTATTTAATTAAATTTATTTCGAGAAAATTATTATTAATGTTCAATTATCGTAACATTATTTCCATTAGAAAAATCTTAATGATGATATTATTTAATTATTTAGAAAAAATTCGACGATAATCAAATTATCGTTAATAAGTTTAATATTACAAAAATAAATTCACAATCGATAATTAAATATCGATGACGATAAAATAATTTTAATCATCAAAATTGTTATGCTAAAATTGTAATTCAATTGAATCTTATTTTCCGAAAAATCGCGTATTTTTATTAGAAAAAAAATTATTCGATAAAACATGGGGAAAAAAGTAACGGGTCGAAATTGGTTCCCAGCCTGGATACTTTCTCATCGAAATATTCCTGGCACAGGAAACGTCTTATTATGTCTCGTCCACGTCTAATCACGACGAATGTCTGCACACGTATATGACAATATATAGGTGGAGGTCCTTCGCTAAAAGGACCTCGGGTCCTATGCACTCCAACAGAAGCCTATATATATATATATATATATATATATATTTGAAAAGGGTCTCGTCTCTCATCTTTTCTCATTCAACCGGTAATGCTCCCCTCTTTTCCCATGTATACAAATTTTTGCTCTTTTGGCCACATAACCCACATTTCAATGGCGGCCAGTGTGTGTCCTGGCAGTTCCTACTCGATCCTGGAAAACCGCAACCCGTTATTCCTATTTTTCTCTCTAGCCAAAATTCTCACAGATATAGATATATATATATATTTTACTCCAAAATTCTCACAGATATATATATATATATATATATATTTTTTTTTTCAACCCGGATGAATTTGCATCTGCCAGGAACGAGACCGTAGAAAATGTTTTCGACCAAACCTCGACGACAATTATTATTATATTCGCTTCTCACTCCCCCCCATTTTCTCAATCCCCGCATAACGGTGAAATTCTTGACACCGGTCTTCGCGCACGGTGGATTTACGATTTTTGAATGAATTTTCGTAAAAGCAGCGTAACGTCTCAATTTTTCGCGGACGAAAGGGGAAAATTGAAAATCGAACGAACGAGGGATGATATTTTTTTTTCGACGACACGTTCTTCACCTTGACTCAATTATAGATAAATAATGATATTCGAATTAGTTTCAGACGATCAGCGATTTTTGTAAAAATATTTGTTTAAACCAAATTTCAATTTAAAAAGAAATTTTTTTTAAGATTTTGTTTTTTATTGTTTTTATATATAACTGCACATCGATCATTTTGAAAAATCGAAGTAACAACAAATTTTCATAGAAAATGAAAATTGGACAAAATTTCGCGTCGCTCGAAAAATGGAATACGTTCCGTATTTTGCCGCTGCGTTCTCGCACAATCGCGTAACGGAACGCGAAGCGTCCCGCTGACAATACGACTGACAGAGGAGCAAAGAACACCTCGAAAGCTTGAATGGAAAATCATAATCGATCATTTGCCGAGGGTCCTTCAATATGCTGAAATATTATACGATCTTAAATATTTTATTATTATCGTACGGACGAGATACCTTTCGAAAAATCGATATTTTTCTCAAATCGCAACATTTGGCCCCATTTTTCGTACAATCGATTATTACTTTTTCCTTTCACGTACCGTAAATTCCCTTTCAACTTTATTGCACCCTGAAACGTTCTATCGAGTCGAGAAGAAAGGCTTTAAATATTCGTAAAATTAAAATCGGTCGTAATTGCAAAGATAATAATTAATTATAATTTACGTAAAAATCAAATTTTCGAAAATACTTTCTCTCATTTCTTTAAACTTTCATATATAATGCAAAAAAATACAGTAAAGTTTTAAACAAAAGTAAACCGAGTTTAAAAAAACCAACATCAATTTAGATTGAAAAGAAAAACATAATAACAATTTTGTTTTATTTGAAAACAAAATTGTTATTTATTTCAAAACATTAAATTCAGTTATAATTTCAAAAAATAAATAAAATTCATTTAATTTTGCCCACAAAGAAAATGTCACGAAATTCATGTTAAAAATCGAATCTTCGTAATATTGAAATTCAAAATATCACAATTTTTCAACTTTTCTTCTGTTATCAGAAAAATCAACGCAAGTAATCGAATCGATTAGCGAAGTTAACATCGAGAAGTACGAGCGTCTCCCACGGCGTGAAAAATTCAACGAGCGACCGAGGTCGTAACATTGACAATGGACGCGTCATTGTGTGGCCGTTTACGTTGAAAAGAAGGAAAATTGGTTGTGGAATTAAACGGGAAATATCGAGGGAGAAAATTGGCGCACGGCAGGTAAAGAGAGAGAAATTAGTAAACAGTCACGTGATCGATCCCTCAAAGGCAAAAATAGTGCAATAAAACCGATCGCACCGTTCACAAATCGCACGTAGACAAATCGGTGCGCCGCAAAATTTTGGTCATCGATGTACGAAAAGTGACGCACAAGTGAAATCATTTTCGTATCGTCTACCTGAAAATTCGAAACAATGGACTCTCTAAAATTTCGCAATAAAAACACTCGATCTACTTTGCTAAACGGATTTACGAAATCCATTTAATCTTGCTTCAATTTGGGAGAAAATTGAAAAAAAAACACACAGAACTTATTTTTAGTTAATTTGTAATTTTATTATATTTTTAAAATAATTTTTTATTTCATCCAGAAGAGATAATTAATCAGTCTGTCCAGGAGGCTAATATGGTGACGAAGAAATGTTTGGCGCCAGGACGAACGAAGAAAGGACGATGCGCCCTCGCCAGAGGTGGTCGTCCTGCGAAAATTCGTCGCAGGAGAAAAAAAAACGCACCGGGAGAAAGGCCATCAGCCTTTTCTAATAGCTAATAGTTCGAGGCTACTTTTTTTCTCCAGCTCTCCAGGGTCCAGCGCGTGAAAAAAGAAATGTTTCTTGCAAAAGGGATCAGGATTCATCATGGCGGCCGGATATGCGACATTAAGACGTTTCGAAGGACACGAAACTTTCTTTTTTCTCTCTCTCTCTCTCTCCTGGAGTTTTACAAAAATTTAGGGGCGAGGAGTAATTACTTTTCGATTTATCTTCCTCGGACCACCGAGTAAGTTTTGCCAACAGAGCATTCGAAATTTGCATACTTCCGGCCGCACGCCCTCTATGTGTCAGCTCAATAAGCAACAAGAGACAAGCTTTTTTTCATATCGGTTCTTTGTACAATTCCCACTGGTCTATTTCGAGTTTTTTTTTCTTTTTCATTTTGTCATGAATCGTCCACATGAGAAAAATGGCGATGGGTCGCCACGCCCATGGGTTTTTGTGTCAAAGAATAAATTTTCTCGAGTACGAGTTCTTGCGCGTAATACCTCGATCCAACGGGACTTGGCGGAATCGAAAGTCACGATTTTACAGATTTTTTCCCGTTTTGAAATATCTTAAAGACTTCTTTTTATTCAATTTTTAATTTTGTTGAGGTTATGTAAGGATTCGATCAGCTGTTATCCGGCGGCCATCTTGTTCTCATTTTTTTCTAGAAGATGGCGCTTGATAGATTACTTACCAATAATCTCGAATTTTTGTTATTTAAATCAAACGAATTTAGATGGAAACTGTTTTGAATTCGTTCTAAAAAAAAACGTAAAATTTTCGTGAGAAAGGATTTATCGAAGTTTCGCAGCAAATGTGTATGTATAAACGATATACGAGGACGTATATACATGTGGTCGGGAAAATGAGGACAACGGGATCGCCAGGTCGATCGAGAGAGACCGAGGGAAAAATCGACGGGGCGCGAGAACGATTTTGGGACGCGAGTCGTCGAAACTTGAAAGGGGAAAAACCGCTATTCACCTCTAAAAGATCTCTGACAAAAACGTTTTCGCGACGAGTAGCTCGAGATGACAGAGAGATTTCTACCTCTTTCTCCTCAAACTCTTGTTCTCGAACTGTGTACGGTGTCCGGTTACTAAGCTTTACCGTAAAGAGTTCCAGTACACACTCGTTTTGTTTGCCTGAAAAAAGAGTTCTTTGCCTTTTACTACCGTGCGACTGTCATTTCGATGATTTTTATGCTCGAAATACCCTCGAAGATTATAGTTCTTGCAGTACTTTGCGAAATGTATAACAGTCCGTTCGAATTTCCCGCGAAAACGACGTGGCGCTAGTATCGCGAGTCTCAAAACGCAGATAACCACAACATTTTGTTTCAGTGCGTTAATTATGAAAATCGCCACCAGATGTCGCATGGCAATTGATATTCTCATTTCTATATGGTAGATAAAACAATATAAATCACTTCATCGTTGATAAAAGTTTGATTGGGTAAGGAATTTTTTTTTTAAACTTAGAAATAAGAAATATGACTAAAAGAAAAAGAAAAATTGACTAGTAAGTGAAAAGCACAGAAATATTCCTAAAGCTCTGCAGAAAAGGGAGCTATAATTAAACATGTAAGTGTACAAGAAACACAAGCAATGAAGAATTTCGAAAATAAGTAAAAGTTTGATTAAACTTCTATAAACGACGTAATATATTTTATTGGTATTTTTTATAATCGATTATTTATCATTCTAAATATTTCATATTTTTTAGGCAAATTTGCTAGTTTTTTCGAGCTCAGGGATTTGTAAAAACGAAGGACTTTAAAATCGATATGCTCGAGGCTCGGTAGCGAAACGGGACAATATGATTCAATGATCGGTTGCGGAGAACCGTAATAAAGCAACCGGTTACCTCTCTCTCTCTCTCTCTCTCTCTCTCTCTCTCTCTCTCTCTCTCTCTCTCTCTCTCTCTCTCTCTCTCGACTGAAAATGTTTTTCCCATTTCGCACCGTCGACCAACGGCAATAGAAAAACTTTTCACTAGGACCCCACTGTCGAATTCGAACGCCACAGAATTTCTCACTGCTTTCTCGTTCGAGCAGTAAAACAAATCACCTACTGTACACCAGGTACAATTTTATTTTTAACCGAAAAACGAAGCAACGAGAATTTTTCGGTACATGTGCAGAATTTCTTTTGAGATTCCACGAAATTTAACTCTCTTTTCGCCCCCATCGACTTTACGCTCGCGCAGAAAGAAGAACGATTTTTATTGAGGGTAAAAGGAAACCGAGCGAGGACGAGGAGGGAAAAAAAAGAGTCGAGGACAATTTTACAAGTGGGATTAAAGGAAAACTCGATTATAGACGTATCGGATTAACTTCGTACTTTCTTCAACCTTCTCTCTTTCTCTCTCTCTCACTCCCTCCTTTTTTTCTACCATGGGACTATACTGACTCCAAAAACTGTTTAAATGAGTTAACGACCATAAGATTCTTATGGCATTCGAGGCAAAACTCAGCGGGTGTAACGAGACGAGAAGAAAAAAAACGAAACAATGCGAATTATTACACGGATTACGAAAATTGTTATCCGTTTTTTCCTGTTCAGGCTTGAAATATTTCAGGTAATTCGACTAATTCCTCAACAATGAAAAAAATATAAGCGATTCGAGAAAAGTGACCGGATAATTCTTAAAACATCTCTTCCTCGTCGTGTCTTTCAATATTCCAATTTTATGAAACAAAAACAAAAAACTCGTTACGTCATTCGATATTTAACATTACGATTTAACTAAATCGTCGCAAAGTGGTTCAGCGTCACATAAACAAAGAGACAAGGAGTAGAAGAGTAAAGCCAGAGAGATAAGACGACACAAAATGGGCAAATATTTATCCACTTGGCCTCGTCCTTTGACGGCGTTTGACCGAGATTAAGGAAAGACGTTCGAAGGATTTAACGAGTTCGAAAGTACTTACGTCATGGACAAAGCCCGAGCTACGTGGATGAGTAAACTAAGGCAATGGCGATTGGTTGATTGGCGAACGATGACCAGCGAAAAAGGGTGAAACATTTGCCCCAGAGAAAAATTATGCAGCATGTTATACAGAATGCATCGGTTGATGAACATTGCGAACGAATTCGTTAGAGCCTTCTGGCAAATCGCAATCATCATTCTCCTCCCTCCGAATCGATGGTCATCGTTAAGGTTCTCATTCTTCCTTCAAATTTTACCCTCCAACTTGAAAAAAATCTTCTCAGCCAAATATCCAATAAATCATTGAGAATAAACGTGTAAATGTGATTAAAATGACGATTTATAAAAATAAGGAATTGTCTAGAACGATTAATCGAACGAGTATCGATCGAAGTAATAAATAATGATCGATAAATACTTTAGCTCGATATGAGAACCGTTATAAATTCGATTCTACGAATAGTCCTATGGGGATGTTGGTCAGCATGTCATATGGTCAATGGGCAGTGGTCGCGTGGGTGGATCAGAAGGAAAGAAGGTTTTTCCGCAGATGCGAAATACACGGGGCGAGGAAGAACCGAGAGCCTGCCAACCCTTCCCGTAATAACCGAGAAACGAAGGGGCTCGAGCTCTTTCCCTCGTGGACTTTTTCTTTCTATCTCTCTCTTTCGTCCCATTGTCCGGCGACGACGACGACTCACTCGTTTCACAAAAATGCATTATGCATCGTGACGCGTGGTCCAGCTAACGGTACTCGTATATATATGCATGTTATATTATTATATATGTATATAGGCTCAAAAAGGAAAGGGTTGAAGGGTTGCACACGCCCGCGTGATGCATTTTCAACCTGGAAACGGGACGAAATGTGTGTCAACGTAATGTCCGTGACGACTTGCGGGAATATCGACGAGAGTGCGACGAATTATTTTGATGCTCGAATTTTGGGAATTAGAATATTTATATTTTTTTGATAAGGAAAGGCAGCAGACTGCTGGATGTAGATGATCTCTTAAGAAAAACAATATACTTTTGCTTCGTTATAGAAAAAGCTTCAAGTTTGTAAACAAAAAAAAAAATTCTTTTTGTTAATATTTTGACTTAAAATATTTTTTTTTAAACGAAAATCGATATAAGACACAATATTTTGCATTTTATAGAGAATTTCGTGACGACTTGCGGGAATATCGACGAGAGCTTGACGAATTATTTTGAAACTCGAATTTTGGGAATTAGAACATTTTAATTTTTTGCTTAGGAAAGACAGCAGACTGCTGGATGAAGTTGAGCGTTGCAAGAAAAAATATACTTTTGCTGCGTTATAGAAAAAGCTTCAAGTTTGAAAAACAAAAATATATTTTTTCATTTTGTTAATAATTTGACTTACAATTTTTTTTTTAATCGAAAAATCGTGTCAAGTCTTCAATTATTTTGCGAATAACTTTGCGATCATTTGTCAAATATTTTCAAGCTCGAATCCGCCCGATTCAATTTTTGGAAAAAACGAATGAAAAACCTTTTTTCAAAAAAGAATTAAAAAATAACGTCCAGGTATTAAATTTCACGAAACAAAAATAATTAATCTCCCCAAAAATTTCGTAACGTTATTTGGCTTTCCCGTTTTCACGATTGCGTAGAAGTCATTTCCAAATATCTCACGACCACGATTATCCAAAAGTGAGAGTCGCAACAAATATACGGCAAGGATTTCGAAAGCGATTAGCCACCGGTGATAACGATCGTCGATCGTCCAAAAATCGATTCTTTCTCGTTCGAAGAACAAAATACTCGTTGCGTGCTCGAATGATAAATTATCGACAGAGTTCCATCCAGCAATCATTTATGATTCGACGATTAACCCTACAACTCATGACTGAGGTTCAAACGCACCCCACGCGACCCTCCTAATTACCCTCCTAAACTAGCGAGCTCTTCGGTTTTCAGTCTTCGAATGCATTTTTCATTAACTAAATTTAAATAAAATCACATTTCTCATAATCTTCGTTATGGAAAAAACGAAGAAAACCATGTATGAGAAAATCAGTTTATCAGCATAAAACCAGTTTTATAAACAACAAAAGTGTGAGGTGCGAGGGGTTGCTCACTCGCAGATTCGGTGGCACAGCGATTTCCAATGATTTCTGAATTTCAGAAATCTATTATTACGTAATCAATATATATATATAGGCGTTGGATAAATGCTTGCTCGCTTGGAGAGGCGATGAGTGATTCCCAGCGATTCCCGAAATCACACGATTTCTTTATGATTCCCAATGATTTCCTATACATTTGGAGAAATCACGAGGAAATCAGGAATCATTGGATTTCAGCGATTTCCAGCGATTTCTAGCGGAAGGTAGAAAAATTAAATCATGAGATGTAACGGTTGACAATTTCATCGAATTGTAGTACATTTATTGTGGAACAGGTTTAACAACGTGAGGTAAATCGTAAACACCGCGAACGCATTTGATCTTGACGCCAGGCGTGTCCTGAAGTTTTCCAACGCGACAAAGGACGATATTGTGCTCTTGAAGATTGTGTCCTATACCAGGTACGTAAGCGACCATCTCTTTTCCAGTCGAGAGTCTCACGAGGACGCACTTCCGGTTCGCCGAATTGGGCTTTTTTGGCTTCTTTATCAATGTCTTGAGTACGATACCTTTGGCAAACGGTTTACCGCCTAACGGTTGCCTAGGTGGTCTGTCCTTCTTGTGGGGACCTTTCTTGTGCATCTGCCAAACGGATGAACCCATTGTTCTCACTTGCTCGAATCCTGAAAGTGAAAAAAAAATTAGTAAAAATTAACGTTAAGATTTCAATCCAGTTCGTAAAAATAAAAAAGGGAAATCCTACGTTGGACACTCGACGTGAATAATTTCAGGGAGCTGAAGCGATTGTATGTTACGACGTAAATATCTCTAAACGATATTTTAACAATCGTTACGCGAGACGAATAAAATCTAAGATTTTATCGATTTGAAAATTTCCTTTGAGGCAGATACTTCTACTTTTACTTCGTCCATGTGATTCAAACCTGTTACATCGTAATTCACTAATTAAGCCAGCGTTAATAGAAAATTTACTCGGTCGGTAACTAAAATTTTCTAAATATTTGTTTTCTACTCTCCTCGAGGATTTTTTTAAATACAAATTATTTCTATGAGTTGTAGGATCGACCGTTGCATCGCGTAAGTGTTTTCAACCGGAAATGTTCCTCAACCGGAACAAAAAGAAAGAAAAAAAAACGTTTATCAGAAAATCTGTTCTATTTTTTCGTGACTAACAATAAAAGTTTGAGATATCCGAAACGATCGTCGATAGGAAGCGAATCCTTTCGAGTTTTACAGTTGAATACTTTTTTCACTACTCGTCCCGAAAAATTGTCGAGTCTCATTGTCGCAGAAGCAGCAGCAACGAGCAAAGTCGGTCGAAGGGAAACGCGAAAATGGGGACTTTTTTTCTCTCTCTCTCTCTCTCTCTCTCTCTCTCTCGTGTTCTTCTCATTGAGCTTTTCCATATATAACGGTTTATACCGAGAATACCGAAAACTCTTTCGCAAATAATCTCGTCGAGAGTCTCGAGCGTCGTGGAAAAGAGAAAAATGGGTGAAAGCCACACAGAGAGAGAGAGAGAGAGAGAGAGAGAGAGAAAGAGAAAAGTTGGAAAATGGTCACAACGAGAAACCGCGCGGGGGTCGTCCGACGAAAATATCAAATATGACGGACGTTTGACATCCGAGGACCCGCCCGACCAAATTTTCAGACCGAATCCTGTGTACGACGTGCGACGGTCTCTCCTCAATATTCTTTCTCGCTGGTGCGTTCTTAAGCTTATTAAGTAACATTGTTGCGAGGCAAAGTCCCCTTGGCACGGTCGGTGGTCAACGACGATGAGATCTTTTTTTTCTTCTTTTTCTTCTTTCTTTCTTCATATATATATATATATATATATTCGTATATAAAATCTAGAGAGAGAGAAAGAGAGAGCGAGAGCGAGAGAGAGAGAGAGAGAGAGAGAGAGAGAGAGATATGAGTAGGAAGTGGACAACTCTTTTGTCAGTTGGGAAATCTTTTTTTTGGTTGGATGACGATACATTTTTGCGAACCGTCGCGTTCCTGGATAAAGAACGGATTGAATTGTTCATTTTCGAAAATTTTGTGACGAAAATATAAATCTGTATTTTCGAAGAGGAAATCGAATCGACGTAGAATTATTTATTCGACGGGATTGTGAACTTGAAAAAAAAGGACTTTACAGATGGAATGATTGATTTTCGCGTGGCGAAAACTTTATTTTTATTTATTTTGTATTATTATTAATTATTCTTTCGTTGTCTTCAAATAATCGAAATTTGATAAATATTTCTACTTGTTTTCGCGTATGCAACTCGCATTGCAAAAAAATAATGCATTTGCGAATATTTTTTATCAAAAAAAAATAAAGAACTTTAAAAACAATTTTATTTTTATTTTTCATTTTTATAATTTTTATAATTTTTCAATTTCTAATTTTTATTATTTAACATTTTTATGAATTTTATGATTATAATTTATCATTTTTATCATTTTATATTCACAGTGCTGAGGTAAGACTGGGAAAACGTGATTTGGCGCCTCTTTTCGCGTAGCGCATGCGCGAAAGAGTCCGTTTTGTAAACAAAAAATGTTACCAGGAAGACGACGTTATTTCGCAAAATTTTTAATTTCAATTTTCAATATATATATATATATATATATATATATATATGGGGGGGGGGGGTGCGTGTGTGTGTGTGTGTGTTGTATTGTTGTTCACTTGGTTGAGCCCGGGGCTGACCACCGTCCGTCAATGCGACAGATGTCCGAAACCTGGCACACTAGCGGCTAATCCGACCTAACTTAACTGAGCCAAGAGGACCAGCAGAAACCCATTATCCCTTGCTGGAAGCCAACCCTTTTCTTCTCGGCCGATCAATGCGCAAGATTACATTGCGAAAATTTTCGTCGTCGTAGTCGTTGTCGTCCAACTCATCGCCGGACGGTAGTAATGGCCGCGCCCTCTTTTGTTACATTCACGTCCGTATTTACACCGAAGGATAACTATACACGCCGTAGATGAAAGAAAGTGAGAGAGAAAGATTTTGATTTTCAAACGCAATACCAAGAAATGACCAACGACTCGATTTATTGCCACGATCCAAGAATTTATTGGCAAATCAACGATACGTCATTCTCGAATCCGGCAGAATATTTTCCGAGACTCCTAGGTTATATTTACATTGCGAATATGAGAGAGAGAGAGAGAGAGAGAGAGAAAGAGACAGAGAACGATTTTAAGTAGCTGATCACAACCTGCAAAGGGTCAACCCCGAACGAGAGCTTCTTATCTCGTGAAAAATTCTTATAATCCCAACCAGTAATCTCGGCATTAACGAAATGGTATTTTCTTGTACCATGGAACGTTGATCGTTGCTTAGACATTTACATTTTATTTAGAGTAGGCTGGCCGAGCTTAAAGTTGATTATACTTGTTATCGTAGCTTTGTTTTGATTTCTAGATTTTTTTTCTTATCCTTATTAGCAATGATTTTCTTTTCGATGCGGAAATATCATTCGAATTAAATCAAATCGAACATCAGAATTTGTATTTCTTGCCAGAGAGTGAAGTTACTAACAAACTGGGAAATATTCTCGATTTGCGCATGCGCGTCAAACGCGTGAGAATTTTCTGCGTTGAAAATATAGTCGTCGGTTCTCCTTGCACAGATCTCTGTCTCCCGAGCGCCCCGCTTCCTCTCTCTCCGCGACAACTGGTCAACCGCAAATGGACATGTCACCCCTTCCGTAATGTTCTCACCGATTTGGCCATTTGGCAGAACGTTTCGCTTCTTCGATTCCTTTCTTACGGAACTGTCAGGCGCCGTCGTTTGTCTCCCTGTACCTTAGGTATCTCTCTTTCTTCTTCTTTCTTTTTTTGTGTTGTCAGTTTTTCGTTCACACACACACACACACGTACACCAGGCATCGAAGAGGTAAGCTGCGCGCGCATCTCCATGCCACGCGAATTTTACCGAGCTAGATCCATGTGTATAGAGCTGAGAAAAATCTAGATATACATGTATATGTCCATCGTGGCAGAAGTGCGTTGAATGAAAGCTACTGTTATTGCTGCCGGACAACGCGAAAAGGGACGCGAAGTGTCGCCCGAATTTTCTTCTCGTGGCTCGTGAGAGAGAAAGAGAGAGAGAGAGGAAAAAAGAGCACAAACGCGACGAGAATCGCTCTTAGCGAATTTCCCATCCTTTCGCTTCAACTCTACGCCCACTCTTTACATTTCAAGGGTTTTGTCAGGACTGACCCAGGGACGAGCTCGCGGTCACCCTTTTTTTTCTCGAAAGATTCGTATCTTGAAACTCGAGAGATGTCACAGAACTCCATAGTTGGCGATTTCATTCGTAACCACAATAGCAGACTATATATATATATATTGTATGCGCATATATATGTATAGACAAATATATGGAACGGTTGAACTTACGAGAGATTTTGCGGGTAAATGGGTCATCGGGTTTTCGTCGCACAATCTCGTCGATCGGTACGTGCGGATTTTCCACAGTAAAGTGTTTACAATTTTCGAACACGATCTTATTGTTATCGTTATGAAGGAAAAAGGGAAAAGTAGCACGATCGCATGAAAGGGCTCGAAAAGATTCTTATCTTACTGAACTTTTTTTGGAGGATAGTTGTGATCGAGTATAACGATTCAAAAATAAACGTGTAATTTCTTACCTCGAAGAGTGTTGTTCACGCATTGTTTCGTGATGTTGAACACGTTGCCTGAAAGACAAAACAGGAATTTATAACGTTTGATCGGTTTTATTGTGAAAAAGAATAAAATTGATTAAGTTGTGAAGAAATCTTGAATTCTTCAGGGAAAATAATCGTCGAACGTGTGAAAAGCGGAAATGTTAGGTTAATCGTAGGAGTAGAGCGAGAGTGGTGCAAAAAAGATATTAAATCGTGGTTTGATTTGTGAACTACCTTGCAGCGTCTTGCCGAGAAACGTTGTCGCGATACTCGACAGAGTTCGACCGATGACACTCATTATTTAAACACTTTAAACTAAATTTATCGTATGTTATATTATTTTTCTTGCGAAGGAACGACCGTCGCCATCCCTCGCAAGATCCTGACGCCAAGCGGGAAATTTCGCAACTATCTGACAAGTACGATCGCAGTGCTCCGTCGGTATCGACACACCGCAGACGTATCGTACAACTGTGCTATCTAGGCATGGTACTTGCTGCCGTAAACTAAAGCGCTCTTTCGTCATAGACCGTATGATACAATAGATTGCATATACTCGGTGCAACTTTTAATAAAGTACACGCAATAATGCACATTATCGTATCGTCTGCTTCTCGTCAAATAACTTATTGGGTTCGATGAAGGAGGTCGTTATAAATAAAAATTACAAACACCGACGATTAAGTAAAATTTCATAAAAATTTAATCGAAAGACTCCAGGTAATAGTTGCATGCGTATCCTTAATTTCTAATGAAACTAAAAACACGTAAGATCGAAGATTGAGGAAAAGGATAGATGGCGCGTTCGAACCATCGGAAGTTCCATATGCCCGTCTTCGGAAGTGACTCGCGAAGAGTGGCAACGAGGATTCTCGAATCAGTTAGGAGGGACATTTTGCGGGAGAATAATTTTACCAGCCGTTAACGTAGCCAAGTCCGTGACCGTAACCCGCGCCGTGAAGACCGTTGTAGCCTACACGCCAGGGTGCGGATAAGATCGGTGCGTGATGATTGTAACCGTGCGAGTATTGAGAAATGGCGGGCAACGGAGCGCTGTAACTGTGTGCGGCGATCGCGGGTGCCGCGGCGAGTCCGTGACCGATTCCGTGACCGAGTCCGTGGCCAATTCCATGAGCGTAAGGATACAGTGGTGCACTTGGCACGTAACCGTGACCGAAACCTAACGATAAACAATAAAAAAACAATACTGCAGATCGTTCGCAGGTTATCGTAGCATCCCCCGAGCACAGTGTCGAGAACTTTAAGTCGATTAGTGGCGACACAAGCGGCCATTTGAGGAACTAATGGAAGTAAACAAACGAGATATGCACAATGCCTCGTTTCTTACCAGTCGAACAAGTTTTCTATTTTTTGCACGAAGTTTTCTAATCCGACTAAAGCGAGTTTTCACTCAGGATATATATTCAGTTATGCATGTATATAAATCCTATACCAGATATTATCGGAAGTCCAAAACAAAAGCCGATATAAACCGAAAGATCGAGTTTTACCTCCGTATCCGGAATATCCGGTCAAGCCATGAGCCGCGGGATAATGGCCTCCATAACCAAGATTGACGATGCCACGTTTGTCCTGTCTCTTCGATTCGGCGCTCTCCTCACCGAAGATCGGAGAGGCGAGAGCGAATATGGCGAAAATGAGCTACAAACAAAAAACCCAATTTTTATTTATTCCTTGCACATATAAACAAAACAAATTTTCGGCCACAAAATTTTGATATTCTTATTTTTCTTCGTACAACTATTACAGTAAGGGCTGATCGAGTTGGTAAAAAAAATGTACGACTCACCAGAGCGTTCATGACGACGAGGAAGAATTTTCTCTTGTACGATACGATCGCTAGATAGCTACTTGAGTAACTGATGCAGTTCCAGTGAGAAACACCCCTTTTTATACCGGATTGAGTCTTTTTCAATGTGTCGGCCGACTAAACGGGTGCCGGATAACGTTTGTGTGGTGGTGCTTAGCAATCGCTATATAGAACACCGGAGGGCTTGGATACACGTGTTACGGGAGAGTTACGATACGAGATACAGAGGGAACCTCATCGTCGTTGTCGTCGCTCTTGGTAAATAAGAGCCCCGGGGAACCCCGCCTTTCTAAAACCATTTTTCCCACTCGAGATGCATGTACGAGCGATACAAAATCTTTTTTTCTCACTCGTATTCTTTGTTCGTCTCTGGTTTATGCGCTACGTATAAAACGATATGCACGGGGTGTGGGAACAGGAGGACTAGAGGCGAATTCGCGATCGACGCCAATCGATTGGATCAGATAGCTCGCGCTGTTGATCAATTCCGGGCGTTGATGCAAGAGTATACTGGCTGGGAAGAGAGAACTTAAGATCGACCATTTTATGGATCAATTTTATCAATGTTTATTCTAGGTATTTCTGTAACAATTTTCGGTACTTATTTTGTCAGTATTTTTACGATTTCGTAGATTCTTATTTTCGACATTCTCTTGTATACCTGTCTTATTTTACTTCATTTTTTACGAGCCTAATGATTTAAAATTAAGAATTTTAAACGCTATTAAAGTTAGTAAGAAAAACGCCATCGTGGTTCCATCTAACGGCGGAAAGCGGAAGCTCGAGGCGTCGTCATTTTACGTTCGACATCACGAATTGTCTATCAACGATAAAAGGTTTAGTATAAACACCTTTTTTATATTCTTCTGCTTTCACCGGAATGGTAAGTCGCGGGTACAACCGATGTTCGGCAGTATCGTTACGTAACAGACTATAAATTGCAGTATTCTTTTTGCTCGAATCGACATCCGTCACCATTCTGCATCGTGCGCCAGTTGAACGCGATTCGCGTATTTCCTGCGCATGAAGCATAAACATGTCATAGAGGTTATGCCCCGTTAGCCCCGGGGCGATATTCGCATTTCTGATATAAATTCGAAGAGAGATTGACGTGCCGGATTTTTTCAAACGTCTTGTCCGCGTCCTTAACTCGAGGCTGATAAATGTAACAATCGCTGTCCCAAAGTCGCTTACGTACGTCGTCTATGTAAATTACGACCGTGTTTACGTCGAACGTGCGAGGAGAGCCCTCTTCGGAGATCTACAATCGTTCTCCGAACTTGCACAGTGATATAAAAGAAAGACATTCGTGACAATTCAACGAGAAGCTGAACGACTGAAAAGGCTCAAAAGTCTTCATCGAACACTCCCACAAAAGGTACCACTTTCTTATTCCCTAGTTCAGAGACTCGCGAGTCCGGATGGAACGTATCCAGTTTCCTCGCCTCTACGTCACTCGAGAGTCGAACTCCGTGACTAACTTCTATGGTCACGTCCACGTGAGCAATTAAAAAGAGTAGAAATGTCGTTCGTCGAGATGTCGCTCTCGACGCTAGTGGTCGAAGGTGTGAAAATTTATAGCACATCTCGGTGAGACCAAAAGAAAAAGAATATCCACCATCTCGATGGCGTTTATGACGCAATGATTCTTTTTTCCCAACCTTTCGGCTTTGTAATGTTCGGTCAATTTTCCTTGGCGCATTCTTTATTCCGCTTATGGAAATCGGACTTCATTTCAATCAGGAGCAAACGACTCGCGACGCAATATAAAAATAATGACGACATTAATTCGGCGTTAAGGACACAACTATGTGTATGTTTTCTCGTACATAATTGTGCTCGACATAGAATTTAATAATTTGTAGATTGCTCGCGAGTCGAGACGGTGTTATGGTGTAGAAATCAGGGATAGTTCGGGCGTGATTGCATTTAATTGGTCGTTGATATTATGATACATAAATATGTCATGTAGAGAGCGCAGTCGGCGAATAGCCGGGCAAAGCGCAGTTCGGGCCGATATGCCCGAGTGAGAGTCGCTCGGGGGTCGTGCATTCATCTATGATACGTAATACGCTTTTTTTCATTCGTCTAATTTCAATGGGATTGTTTGATATTGAAGAGAGCGATAGCTGTGTGTCAAAGAGACCGAGGGAAAAGCCCTCGGGCGTCGTAATCATTCTTGTCCAGCCAGAATTGTCAGCCGTGGACGAATACTGTATCTCTCTCACGATCTCTCCGTGAGACATATGCGGCAGGGCCGATATAAATACCGCATTAAAATACAAACTTAAACAACCTATATATATGTTGGCTGTCTTGTGCAAGAGAAGAAAATAGGATACTGAATATTTCCCATCGTTATTTTTTGTTTCGTACCGATACAAGGATCATTTTGTTCAAATTTACATTGGGTTATGTGCATCTTTGCCAAAATAGCCACGCACATAGATCGTTTGTTTTATCGCGTAACCGTGAGAAATTTGTGTGCAGTTTTTGACCAGCAACGACAATAGTCGGATGCGTCAGTATTGCGGGCAACGTCTAATCACGATAATCCGTAAGCATCGCGTCTGTGATATCGTTAAAAAATCAAATACTCGGTACGATTCAATCGGTGTATTTAAAACGTGAGATATTGTGAATATTTATCGTGATTGTGAGAAACGTGTGCATTTCAGTGTCCGGTCTTTTTTTACTGTGTTGAATGACTTTGTGGCTCGTATTATGTGTGATGTGTGAATAACTGTGTGACGGATTTCTAGGGGCCGATTTTTATGGATGTAGCAGAGATACAGAATCGCAGGACATTGAGCCGATGAGCCAACTTGACAAACTGTCCAAGCGCTCCAACAAGTAGTAAGTCCTTTTCGATATGACGTTCTTCAAACGTCCGCCATTTTGTTTTTACAACCATTCTCCCACTTGTCGCATACGAGGTTCGGTACGCCGCCGCCATTTTGCTACGAAGGTTAGGAAATTTACAGTTGTGACAGCGCAAATAATGAAAAGTGACAAAAGAAAATAGTTAAGAATGGGAAAAACAAATCATAAAGGAATAAAGATAAGTGAACATTTGTTTATTGAAAATATATTCTGTCGGTAAATTATTTACATCGGAGCTCGAAAATTTACGTAGATTTTTGTTTCTTTGAGTCTGATGTAAAATCGTTGCAATCGCTTCCAAGTAGATTTCCACTTTTTCGAAGAGTTTCCTTGTCAATTATGTCGAGCGCACACAGGCAAACAAGAGCTGCGCCTTGTTCGGCCCATTTTTTATTTTTTTCCCTGTATCGAATGAAACGAAAAACAAAACCCTAGTATTATAAAACTTGGGCAAAATTCAGAAAATTTTAATTCACACGTATGCTTACCAAAACGTCGAACTATATTTCTTTCCGTCGACAGTGACGATAGATCGAAATAATTTATCCTCGTACCAAGTATCATAATTTGGCATCTTCTTTTTATGCTGTTTTACCCAACGAAATAGTCTCGTTTTCGGTAATTCGTCGTCGCTCGTATAATTATTTTTGAGATAAGCGCAGCGCATCACGATCAATTCCTCGTCTTCGAGTTTACGCTTCGAAGCACCGAGTCCATTCTCGTCGTAATCGTCTCTCTCAACAGGAGTCACATGAAAACGACCCTGTAGTCCTTTTTTCTGATATTCGTCGCTCTTAAGTCTGCAGTAATCGCCCATGTCCCAAACGTCGCTATAGGATGAAAAAGTTACTTAGATTTTCTATCAAATTACATTCTTAACCCTTAACTATAATCGTGAAAAATAATAACGCGTCTTTAAACGAGTGAACACGACTATAGTTAAGGGTTAAAATAACTTTTGATCTCGAATCGTACCAGATCTGCTCCAAAGTTTGAGTAGCGAGAAACTTTTTCCCTAGCGGAGATTCTTGAAGGTCACGAATTATATTCTGCACGCAATATTTAGTATTAGACGGTGCATTGTCGTAATCAATGGCGTATTTGAGATAAGATTTGAGTATATCCCCCATCGGCAATAATCCCTGTTTCCGGAATATCGAACAATTCCATTGTGCCGCTCTAGCAATCATAACGCTACTGGCACACGTATCCTGCTTGAATTTTATTACATCCTTGTATTTCTCGATGTCCCTCGAGCCACCGTTTGCTATCACTGGTATCGAGAGATGTTCGGCTATTTTAGAAATCGTCTCGTTACGATTTGGATGCTGAGGTCTCTCGTCTATCGTACGACCGTGAACGGCTATTGCAGAAATTCCGGAAGAGACCAGTACCTTAAGACAAAAGTAATTGTGACTTGGAATTTTTTATCGCTCGATGATCCTTTCGATAAAAGGATATTTTGAGGTCTATTACATCGCAGAGGTCGAGGGTTTTTTGCAAATCTGGAAATACTCGAATTTTGCAAGTAACGGGTATGCTTAAAGCATCGACAAGTGTTTTGAGAATCTCTCGGGCTTTCTTCGAGTCGCGCAACAAAGCAGCTCCCATTCCTCCGTTGATAGAGAATTTTTTAGGACATCCCATGTTTATGTCGATTCCAGCTACATCGTTCTCAATCATTTTTCCTACTTTTAGTGCTCTAGCGGCGTCACTTGTACCAAGTTGCAAAACAACCCGATTTTTCTCACGCTCGCACGTTCTAAAGACGATTGTTCCATCGGTTCGATCGACGTAATCGATCGTTTCCAGCACATCTGTTCGCAAAAATCGAATTGAAGAAAACCAAAATTTATCAATATATTAAATTTCATTTTTTTTTAAATGTACATCGCGTAAAAACAACTAATTTGTATTTTTTTGTTTATGCATGTGAACTGACGAGAGAGAAAGTTTTAAGATATTTCCAACACCCGGTATATGGACAGTCGTATGGTCGACAAAGCAGTTTACCATTTACTCGGCGTGTGGAACGCAACAGTTTGAAGTCTATGAGCTCCTCGGTGTAGACGATATCGGCGCCGTAGTCGAGAGCCAGAAGCCGCATGGGGAGTGTTCCAATGCGTACCATAGGCGCAAGAATAATCTTGTTCTCGTAGCACAGTCTCTCCCTCGTTTCCACCATGTTCGATCAAATTCCCAAATTTCGATATCTTTCACAACGATCACTCCTCGAACGTTCAGAAAATGCGATTATTGCAAGGCCCGATGGAATCTAAAAAACACGCGACGCTCCATTGGCGTTTTTCTCACATTACTGACTTATAAAACGATGTGTATGTACACAAGCCTTTGCACGACGTAATTGCGGATTCGACCGATGGGTGGCCCCACGGTGCAATTTACTCGTAGCATTCTGTTTCGTCGATCGGTCGAAAGGCGCGCGATCTTATCGACGTAGTAGCGTGGAACATGCTACAGATGGCGCTCGAGGTCTTTGAACAGAGAGAAAATAGCGTTTAGACGCACAGGGGATAGATTTTTTGCTTCGTTGAAAATTCTTCGTCGCCTAAGCAGTAACCGGCACATTCGTGAACATCCAAAAGCTAACCTCTATACTCGAGTCGAGTCCTCGTCTTCCTAAATCTGTATCTTCCAACGAACGAAATCCGAACAAAATAAATCGTGTGCACAGTCTCGTCGAAACAATATAAACGACACGTTCGTGTGTTTAATTCGTCTGAATGTTACTATCACGAGAGGATAAGAGCGTTCGATTCCGTATGATTGCGAGGTCCTCGAGTCCAACGCTCCGCCGATGGAACAGTTCGAGCGAAACGGAGAATTTCGAGCCCGAATAAAAAAGAAAAAGAAATTGACGCATATCATTGTTAAAGAATTTATATGTAAACGACGATCGACGAGCTGACAATATCGGTCACTCTTTGTACTTAGCAAGGGTCTATTTTTGACTCGAAAACCTCCCTAGTCGAAACGAAAGAAAGAAATTTTTTGAAAATTTTATATATTTACACACATATATATCGCTATACAATAATAATAATATTAATAATGGCAAACGCAGGAACCACCGTTGCTCATTTGTTCAAACTCGTCGTTTCTCTCGTTTGCATGCGATCTATCCAAAGTTCGTCCTCGATTTTTGCCAATGAGAGCTTTTGGACAGCTTGGGCGTTTCAAATTCTACTCGTCCACTCGATTCTCGGTGTCCTCACGTTCGGTAAGGAAACGAAAGAGAGAGAATCTCGAGAATGAAAATAAAAAAAAACAAATCGTATCGGAGTAGTTGTGCCTTCTCGACGTGACCAAATACGGTGGTTCTCGATCGTAACGAAAATAAAAAATAAAAAATTGTGCATTTTTCAGGGACCTCGGGAAGCTTGACCGGGAAAAGAATTTTTCGTCATATCTACGATGGATTTTCTAACGTAATCGAGATCGTGCCTTTTGCCCTTCTCGCGACGGAAATATCGCTCCGTTGCCACGTGAACGAGGCCTTGAGACAGTCGTTGCTGTTGGCACTTGGGACATTGCCGATCGTACACGAGGTCGTAAACAAGAAGAATCGTTCGACGATGCGACACTTGACGGAAGTCATCCTGATCGTTCAATTATTCACGATCGTCGTTGCCTGTATTAGACGCGGCTATACGAGCGTAATAAGCCTCGTTGCCTCGTACGTTCTCGATCGTTACTTTCTCGAGGATCTCTGCGATCGTTACGACGTACCTTATATCGATCTCGCACAATACAGTTTGTGCTTCGTCGAAATTTTCGCCCTCGTTACCATAAGGGAATTGTGAGAATTGGTCTTCCATGATGTATCGCGTGTCTTCTATATTCCCCGTCTTCGTACCAAATATGAAATAAATATATACACATATATATTTCTTGAAATTAAGGACTCCATTTTGAAAGTGAAACCTTGATTGTTAACATAAATTATAATTAGCCGAAGGAGCATCAGATGGATGTATTTTTGTTTTAGTGATCGAAGTCGGTCGATGGCACTGATACTTTCATATATATTTTCTATTTCTCGAGTAACGTATATAAAACACTGTTTTCAAGTCGACTCAATTTCCGTTCATTTCTCAATTTCTTGGTTCGATAACTCGGGCTATTGGTCGATTAAATTTCATCGAGGTAAGATAATTGAATTCTTAAATTGGAATACATGCAAATTACGCGCGGCTAAGTTTGGATCGCGTTCACGGATGAACTACCTTAAGAATACTTTTCTTTTTATTTTTGTTTTGCTCCACGAGCGCGTCGACTGCCTTTCGCGTCTCGCGTGACAACAAAGTCATTCGAATTTTGGTTAGCAACCGCGAGTTGTTTTTTCTCTCACAACAAAAGACTGTGTGATCTAACATAACCTGTAAAAGAAACCTCGGCGCCATCTGTCTATCTTTCTTTCCATTCGTCCGATGGGCGACCAATGAGCGCGTGGATCGACGGGCAACGCGGCATACGATTGGCCGGTGGTCGGTCATTTTGAATACCGAGAGAGTAAGTAGCGCCGCGTCGGTGTTGGTAAAAACGCCCGAACAGTTGCGATCCGTGTCGAAGAACGTCTTGTGGAATATTATTTTCTACAGGGGGATGATTATCTGATGTCGTTCGTCGGTTATTAACACACACACGCTCGCGTAAATCCTGATTAACAGATTTTTGAAGGATACAAATTCTCGTTCGCGGTTACCGCGAGTCTCGAATAACCCAGGAAGTCGAGCAAGAAATTATCGCGTCTCGCTCGAAAAAGATTTTTATCCTCTTATAATTTGCGAGTTTTCGTCGATCAGACTTCCAAAATCAGTGACGGAGAATTTCTTCGCTGGAGCTTTACGAGCCGATCGTCCAATCACCAGCGTAGAAACCGTTACCTCTTATTTTAACGTATCCCCTTGTGGGTATGCGTGTGTACGTGTGCGTGTAAGTGTGAGCGTTTGAACGATCGTGTCCAGGCACATTTGTCATCGACGAAGAACTACGCGCGTGTGAACCACTCCCGTGTGTTGCTATCTGTCCTGCTCGTCCTGAAACGGACTCGGGTAAGTCGTTTTCACAAATCCACGAAACGTTCACGCACTTTAGTTTCCCCAAGGATCGAGCGTCGAGAACTCGCGAGTCGACACACTCGACGATCCACTTCGGCACGAAATTTTCCTTTTTTCTTCGTCGCGGTTAGACGTCTAGCCCGGACGCTTTTTTCCATTCCTTTCACCAGCCAGAAGCGTCTTTTAAATGGAAAATTCTTTGTACGAAGCTTTTTTCGATCTACTGGCCCAATTCTAAATGTGTCGCGAGTTCGAGCACGTAGCGCGATTAACCTCTTTGGGAGCGGCGGGGGGGAGAGACACACACCGGGTATTCGTGCGCGACGACGATCTTTTCGCACGTACGCCGAAAAGGAAGCGTCCTTTTTTTCTCTCCATCGATCGCGCTTACTAAAATCAACGAGTCGATAAATTCGCGTCGTATTCGGGATCGTTCCGCTGTCAATAATTCGCAAAATTTTGCCGTAGTTCATTTTATTAGGGTTCGAGAATTTTCACCGCTGACCGGATAAACCGTTACGTCTGGTTCACCACTGTTGCCGCGCGTGCGTATACGTGCGCGTAAGATTGTGTGAGCGTTTGAACAGTCGTGTACAGGGACATTTGTCATCCAAAGCTCTGCGTGTGAACCACTCCCGTGTGTTTTGCGATATCGCTATCTGGCAGTGGTAAGTCATTTTCTTAGGACTCACCAAAAGTCTCGTTCTGGCCATTTCGTGATATTTATTCTTCGAAGAATCTTGTCGGTAAAATTGGAATATCGTCGATCGACTCTCACAGATACTTTTCCCGTCGCTTCGTAAGCCAGACGCGAAAAAAAAATATCTCTTTGCGGTTAGGGAGACTGGTTGTACGTTTTTTTTTCGCCTCGCTTTCTGCGAGCTTGTCTTTTTAATGCAAATGCTTTGTTCGACGAAGGGTTTTTCGATCCGGACGTATTCTGAAAATGTGAACTCGAGCACGTACCAGATTTAACCTCCAAATCGACACCGGGCAGTTGTGTGTTCTTTAATGCGACTTTGCTTGCAGCGTTTTCCTTCGTAATGGAGAAATTTTGTCTCGATTCTTCGAAATGTCGAAAATCTTGACAGTAAATTCGTGTCGACTAGTTTAGTTTCGTGAAGATGACACATGATGTAGTCTTGCTTGACCCCTGCGCTATCTGGCAGATTACAAGACTCGAGAGAGAATTGCATTAATTTTCTCGCCACAAGTACAAAGAAAATACTTGTTGAGACTTTTCAATCCAAATTCTTACAATATTGATCAGAATACTGAAAACTCAGAAAATTAAGAAATTAATAATTCGAGCAATCCTGCAATCGTTACCGTTGCAAAACTCCAAGAAAGCGATTCAAAGTTTACTTCGAGACAAAACCTATAATCCCGATGCATGTATTTGTTTGAACTTTGTACTTTTTGTAAACTTCGGCATATTTTTTTTAGTATTTTCGCATATTCGTGATATCTAACAGATTTTTATTATCCTCAGAGAGCCAAAATTCATCATGGCTGTTAACGTCTACGCCACCAACGTGACGACCGATAATCTCAGTCGACACGACATGCTCGCATGGGTCAACGATTGTCTACAATCGTCGTTTACGAAAATCGAGGAATTATGCACCGGCGCTGTATATTGTCAATTCATGGACATGCTGTTTCCCAACAGCGTTCCCCTCAAACGCGTCAAATTCAGGACAAATCTCGAGCACGAGTACATACAGAATTTCAAAATTTTACAAGGCGGCTTCAAAAAAATGAACGTCGATAAGGTACGTCTCTCACATTTACACATAAAATTCATACGATAATAAAAATATTACGACTCTCGAGAGGAATAATTATCGACCCGCAGAGACCTTGAGATAATCGAAACAAAAATAATAATAATAATGCGCTTCATTATAAATCATTATCGCAATCGAGGTGACTGTCGACGCTCTTCGTTATTACAATTGTTCCCACTGACGAATATTGAAAACAAAAAACCGAAAAACAAACAAACAACAACAGAAACCATATCGTTCAGGTAATTCCAGTGGACAAATTGATAAAGGGACGTTTTCAAGACAACTTTGAATTTTTGCAATGGTTCAAAAAATTCTTCGACGCTAATTACGATGGCGTCGAGTACGACGCATTCGGGGCACGCGGACGTATTCCTTTAGGTTCCGGAGTCGATGGTTGTCACAATTTGTCGAATCCGCAATTGGTACCGCTGCCCGCCCAAGTAAAACCACCGCCGATACAACAGAAACAGATTCAACAGCGCAATATCGTGCCACGACAAGTGCCGCAGGGTATATTCCATCATCTCTTCATCGTTTTGAACGTTTTTGTGGAAGAATTACAAAACCCACGATATTCACACGTTTTGCTCGTTGCACGATTTTTTTTGTTTTTCATTTCAGAATCGTTTGTCGCCCAAAGATTTTCAACACTTTGTGTTCACTTGGATAGTTTCGCGTAGATTGCAATTTTACCATTGTCTCACTTCATCGAAAGGACACGAAACCCGAGGATGCCGCATCGCACGAATCGTCGATCGATTATCTTTTTCACGTTTTAAACATTTTTTTCATTTAGACCCGAAATATTCGTCACTCTGTATTTAATGTTTTTTCTCGAAATTTGTAGGAAGTTTAATCATTTTTTTTTGTTTACTTTCGGCTTTATTTTGATGTATTTTAAGTTGCTTTTTTTTGTTTCACGTTATCGTTTGCAGATCGTGCCGATCGATAGGCTGGTCAAGGGTCGATTCCAAGACAATTTTGAGTTCTTGCAATGGTTCAAGAAATTTTTCGACGCCAACTACTCGGGAAGCGAACCTTACGACGCGCTCGCGATGAGAGGAGGAGAACCCATGGGTGCAGGCGGTAACAATGCGCCGAGAGGCGCCGGAATAATGAAACGACCCTCGCCGCGAGATGTTCCCGCTCGGCCCGTTCCTCGTGCCGGTACATTCATCCTAATTATTCACAGATCGTTGCCACATTATTTTTCTAAACAATTCGTTTCATCTCGCGAAACGTTAGTGACTTTAAGGCAGAACGACACTGCGAGAGTCAGAAAAATAAGCTTTTTTTCATGAATTTTTTTAATTCACTTGACGATTTTATTTTGAATTCGATTAAATATATATTATTCCATATACATTGAGGAGGTTCAAGTAAATTTTTATTGAAAAAAATATATAATAATAGTTGAAGTATAATAAATTTGTGTTGAAACCGCGTTTTTCGAACTGGTGCGAACGATAACTCGAGTAATAATAGTCGGATATGTAAAATAGTTGCACGAAATTTTTTATAATCGTAAAAGCTACCGTTAAGCGTAGCCGTTCTTGGTTTTGTTTACTTTTCGAAAGCTAGCCAGGTTTCAAAATAAAAAGTATTATTTTCACCGAAAATATTTTCATTCAAGATGCTTTAAGAAATAGTAATTTTGAAAAAACAACAAACGGCTACGCTCAACGATAGCTATAACAATTACAAACAATTGTTGCAAATATTTTACATATCCGATTATTATTGCTCGAGTTATATTTCGCACCAATTAGAAAAATGTTATTTCGAGAAAAATTGATTGTACTTTAAATATTATTTAATTTTCGATACAATTTTACTTGAATCTACTTTAATGTATATAGAATAACATATCTTTAATCGAGTCAAAACAAACCATCAAACGAATTTAAATTTCATGAAAGAAGCTTATTTTTCTCACCGTCACAGTAGTGTTCTGCCTTAACGTCCCGAAGTCAATCAAAATTTCAATAATTTCCAAACAGATATTTTCTTTACATTTGCCAAAATCTCAGAAAAACGAGATCTTGAAAGATTTTTGCAACTCATTAAATTACTTATATCGTCGAGCTTTACGTAACTGCATCAATTTACGAGCAAAATTGTCTCAAATTTCACCTTGGATTTTTTGTTTTCGGCAAAATTCATAACAGCGTTTTTATGCGTTTTGATAAAACATTAATCGATCAGCTCTCATGTCCCTCGCACACATTTGTACGTTACGAGCGCCTTCGCCTATTGTGAGACTCGTCCGCAGATTTACGTTTTTTTTTTGTACATAATGAAAATATTGTACATTTTAAATAACCGAGAGTGGCGGTTTTAATCGGATTTTGTTGAAAAGTTCCACGCGACCAATCGCTTTGTAAACGTGTCCACAGTGACGGATAAATGATATGTTCCCCCTATAGGTGAGGGTCCCGAATCTCCTACTCACGCGCCTACCATGAAGTCCGTAGGCAGAACTAGTAATTATCATTTTTTTTGCCATTACTTTTGTGCTCGTGCCTGTCTCGTTTTCATTCTTTTTCATTTTTTTCCCATCGTCCAACGTGTATTTTTATCGTTGAATATACGTTACAAGGCAAATAATCGATCCTTCGATTCAATAATTGTCTTGGTTTCAAAAAACACTTTTTTATTATTATTTTGGGGAATTTATTCTGGTTTATGGAAGTATTTATTTTCATCTTTTTCTTTTCGATGGACTACGTGCACCCCAGTTAGTTTTTATTATCAATTGAAATATCGATAAAGATTTGGAAAAACAGTTTTGAGCAGAACACAACGTTGATATCGATAACCGCAATTTCCGTTCGTTCTAAGAATATTCCTATTAATTTTTCATCGAGCGCAATTAACACAGAGCTCGAGGATAAAAATATTTTGTAATAATCGATAGTTTCAACCACCTAGGTGCACGTAGCTCCTCGTTCTTCTCTTTAGTTTTATTATTGTACAGTGGTCTTTGAAAAACATTGCGAGTAATCACAATTAGATCGATAATTACTTTTAATTCATAAATTGCCTGTCTTTTTTATTACCATTTTATTTTTCATTTACTTTTTACTAAAACACATCCACAATTTTTTTTTATACAGCACACTTTTAACAAAAAGTAGTCGTTGGATGTTACTTTTTTCTCTATAAAATTCACTCTCGTTACTTATTTTCGTACTTGTTCGGTGTTTTCACGAATGCTTACACATGCTTTGCGCATGCGCCAAAAAATCAAACAAATTGGCTCGCCAAAAAATTGTTTTACGCAGCTTTAAGTATTGCAACTGTGAATAATTTTTTGCATGCATCGAAACAACATGATACACACCAAAAAAACTGTTCGTACATTCAAGCCTGCGTAAAGTAGTTTCGCCGTCGGTGAAGTCGTATATTTTTTTCTAACCCGAGAATTTGTTTTCTCAGTCAACAAAATTCAGCCGAGCCGACCAACGCCAAGACCGGGCGCAATTGGAAATCGCGGTGATAACGGAAAGCTCGAAGAACTCAATGCCCAGGTAAAAACAAAAAATGAATTCACATTATCGTCGATTTTTATCGTAGATCGTGCTAAAATTATTTTCTTTCTTTTCACAAGCTGACCGAGCTGAAAATAGGAATCGACGGACTGGAGAAGGAGAGAGATTTTTACTTTGGAAAATTGCGAGACATCGAGGTCATGTGTCAAGATTGCGACAACGGCCATCCACCACCGATCGTTCAAAAGATTCTCGACGTTCTCTACGCGACCGAGGTAATTTATTATCGCACTTTTACAATTACAATTATTGTTATTATTGTTATTATTACTTTTTTTTTCACGGCTACGACACACACCGTAGAGCTGCAAAATTTAACTCACGACACGTATCCACCACAAAAAATGAAAACGAAAAATCACCTCGACCCTTCCCAACAGTAGCAACGATGCTCGTCGCAATAATTCTTCGAGAAAAAAAAAGAAAAAACGCGAGACGAAAGCCCTTTCTTCTTCTTTTTTTTGTTGAATTTTTGGTTCATTGACGCAACGATCGATGGGACGGATAAGAAAAAACAAAAATGAATTTAAAAAAAACATTCAACGTCGAATTGGAACAATTTTGTTGGTAATCTCGCTCGTCCCGGGTCGCGAGATTCTGTTGACGCTGTAATGATTTCAGGAGAATGGAAATGGCCAGGAGGAAGGAGAACAGACCTATTAGCATCTTCTCCTTGGTTCATATCTTTCATTTCCATACAAGGTCGATCTAATTAAGGTAACATGAATGGTAGAAAAAAAACGAAAACAAAAACAAACAAAACGCCAAGATTGTTGGGTAGCCTCTGCTCGTTTCTCTCTCTCTCTCTCTCTCTCTCTTACTTTTTTTTATTATTATTATTATTTACTATTAGGACGGCTTTGGAAATTCGATAATTAACACGTATTTGGCAGTTTTCGAGATGATCCCAGCGCGATTAAAAAATATACATTCGACGAACTAGAAGTTATGAATTTTTTCTGATTTTCTTTCTGTCTAAAAATCGTTTTAGACTTTCGAACTGGGATCGTCGGTAATTGAAGAAAATTGTTGTCTGTCGTCTTCTATTGGGAATTTATGGGTTTGTTGTTTTTTTTTTTTCTTAAAATGGTATTCGACTTGTTTTCATTGCACCTTTATACGCAAAATATTGTTTCGAGGGAACCCTCTTGGGTCTTGAGAAAAAAGAAAAACAAAAAAATTTCGTCGACAGCGTGTTCTACTTTTTTTTCTATGTATTTTTGTAACGTCCGATCGGAAATTTTTGTCAGGGTTGGTAGCTGGTGGCGTGATTTACGTATTTAGTTAAAAAACTATCGTGTTCCGAATCTCGTTCTCTCTTCTCTTTCTTAATTCTTTCCTATTTAGTTACAAAAAATCGAATTTAATTTGGCTGTGCATTGTCACTCGTTAGGTACGAGTTTTCATCGTCGATTACGAATAAACATAAAACAAAACAATAAAAACACATCCGCACGAGTGATCCTTGTCGAAACTTTCATCCTTCACGCGAGTTTCAGAATTGCTTTTTTTTTTTTTTTTTTTAAGACTAATCGTTGGGTTAGGCTCGAATTCTTTCAAATTCCTCAGTTTCGCTTTTTTTCATTTCATTTTATTTTAAATAAGAAAGGACTTTACACACGCGAGATAGAAAGATGAATATTTTTCAGAATTTTATTTCATGATAATTGATTTTTTCAATAAGAAAAATTATCGTTCTTCGATCGAATCGAAATTCATATCATTGGTCTTGAAATAATCTTCGATAAAATTTTGAGTCGTCGAGGTGAGAATTTCGGATCGAATGAAAATATTTCTGTAAAAATTGATTTTTTTTTCTCTCGAGCGCGTGCGCGTGTGGCTTCTTAGAGTTTTACGAAAAAAATATTCACCGGCACATTTGCTTCACGATTTACACGATTATATTCGTACTCACCAAGATTTTCTTTCGCTCTTTCACGACACTAACAAAAATTATCCATCGTTTTCTTCGCTCCTCGCTCGATCCTCGGGGAAAAGTTTTATTTGTCCATGTCTCGTCGTAATATTCGTCGATCGGTCGAGGCAAAATGAAAAAATCCATTATCCCTGTCGACTCGACATTTCGTTCTAGAACAAAATCCGTTCACGACTCGTCATCCTCCTCCTTCACGCAACGTCGATAAAAGAAAAAAAACCTCGGTAGATATGAACAAAATTTATGTAAAGTCGTGAGAGAAAAATAAATGTGCACGACAAATTGTCCCACGTGGACGAAACTATGGGCTGGATGGTAAAAATGGAAAAATTACTCGATCGAGGATTCGAAGTTTGTACGTGAAGTCTCTTTCCTCTATTTTTTTTGTTGTGTGTCGTAACGAATATTCTTTATACTTCTGAAAATTAGCAAAAGGTGAGGAAATAGATTGGATATTATTTAGACAAAAATTAAGGACGTTTTCCGTATCAAGCTGAAAAATTACCTCAGCCTGAATAAAACGCCTTTAAATATGTTTCTTCTGAAAATTTAAATGAAAAATTTTCAATAGACGGCTTTGCCTTAATTTTTTTTTAAACAGAAAATGAAAAAAACGTATCAAAATTCTGCTGTGAAGACGTAAATTTTATTCACGCTTCAAAAAAAAAGAATATATATAAAAACAACACCATAAAATATGAAACTTGCTCGGATTATTCTCAAATTTTGAAATCTATGTTTTCAGGACGGTTTCGCCCCACCGGAAGAATTGGAAGGTGACGGCCTCGCACCGGACGACGAAGAGCAATATTAACCCCGTCCCGAGTTCATTGTACAATCAAAAAAAAATAACAAGATCAAGATCCATTGGAGAATATTATTTCGAGTACGTTGGCGTTCGCTGCGTCCGTGAGCCAGTAACTTTCCTGCCCTACGCCCCAGCACCCACGTTTTTCGAACGTTCGAATAATTATTACGCCACGTCGAAAACTTGCAGGCTTTTATGAAATTTCATCGACGAGAATCCAACTTGTTTCGTAATTCGTAAATTTCGATCTTTCATACCGTTCGAGCTTGGCGAAAAATCTTTCCTCAATTTTTTCCGTTTTTTCGTCTGGCAAACTTGCTCAAAAAAATTTGCCTCGCGCCCAAGAAAAGAAAAATCGAGGCTCGCTCGATGCGATATAAATTTGACACAAGACATTTCGTGACATTTCGTCTTTGCGTGAAAATTCTACAAAGTCCGAATCGCTACGAGAACGAAAGATTGTTAAAAAAAAAAAATCTGTGAAAAAATTGAGCGGTACGAACGATCGAAATATTTGTGTAATACGATGTTTCTTATTTTTCCTCGCTTTCGTGACCGAAACGACGGTTTTTTCGATCGATGAATTTTCACGAAAAACTCGAAAACGTCCGCAAGCTTTGGTAAAAATAATTTTAAACGACCGTAGGACGATTTGCACACACACACGCGCGTTCTCAAATTTGTATCGCACGACTCTGCGAAAATCTTCGATTTTTATGTTTCTTCATTTTTTCGTTTAACGTTTTTCCTATCTTTTTCTTTTTGTTTTTTTTTTATATGATTAATTAATAATGCGCGGAGTGTTGGGCGTTTGAACGCAAATACGAAGAAGAAGAAACACTTTTGTAAACGATAAACTGTGACTGTGTAAAGTTCTCGATAATAGAATTGGTTTTTTTTGTAGAATTGCCTTCGATATTCATCACCGAAGCACATTTTGTTGTTGTTTTTTTCTCACCATTCACACGTCCGCTCGCACGTCGTTGAACATTTTTTCTCATCGCTTTTGAAATTGGAACGAATCGTGACGATCTTTTTTTCATCGTTCGCGATTCGATGAATACGTTCGTTCGATCGCACTGCCGATGCACAGACATAGAAAAAAAGCTGGCTTTATAAAATGGTTCGTTCATTTTTCCATTATTTTATTAATTTTTTTGCTAATTTAATTTTTCATCATTATTTTTGTCATTTCATCTGAAAATTGTTCTCTTGACTTTCGCTATTTAAAAAAAATCATTAAATCAGACAATTCATCATCATTTATTCATTTAGCGTACGAATAAACGAACACCAAATTTAACCGCTTATTCTCGATAGACGAGAATTCCTTTTTCTTTCTCGAAATGAAAAAAAAAATTGCCGCTCTCGAATTTTTGTTTCCCCGCGAATTAAAAATGCGACCGGTCGAATGAAAAACTCTCAAGCACAAAGGTTTACACACCCCTCTGTCCCAATTTCCCCGGAGAAAATGGAACGCCAAATAACTCTTTCGCCTTTAATAAAAATATCGAAGAGAAAACGAGGAAGAGGACGAAGAAAAAACAAACAAAAATTTAAAAAAAAACATTAGTAATACTATATTAGGAAGGGAACGAGTGTGGTATATAGGCCGGTGAGAAAGTTTAAAAGAATGTACGATTTAAGAGAGTGAGAGAGTGCTTGGCTTCGCGTTCGTCGAATTTTTGTTTTGTCTTGTAAATTGCGAAACCAACAAGGATTTTTCGAAATCTCGAAGAATAATCGCAATGGGATTTTAAAAAACGTGAAAAAAGAAGAAAAAAAAATTACTGTTTGCATCGATTTAATAATTAATCGTCCCGATATTAGGAGATATTAATCCGCACTGAGTACGACTTAACTATTTTTTAATTCGAACGAAAAGACACGAGAGATCTTGGGTTTTATTACGCGTTTGTTACTTCGATATTAAAAAAGGGAAAGGAACGAGATCAGCGAGAAACAGGTTTCGCAAATATTGATAAATTTTTGGTTCTCCCTGTTGTAACAAAATTTCTAATAAAGTTACGTTTGGTCGTCGATTCGTTTGGATAGTTACTTTTTTCTTTTTATGTTTTCTTTCTTTTCGTTTGGTTTTTCTCGTACTTTTATATCAAAACATTCGGAGATAATTTTTCCCATGTTCGTAAAATTAAGTTTTTTAGGTCTTATTGTGCTACTGAATTGTAAACATTTGTCTATTCGGACGAGCATTGAAAATTTATTGATTAACATTGACTACTATTTAAAGAAAAACGAATATCTATGAAATTATTCGTCGACCTTGTGAGTACCACTGTTCGTGTGTAATGGCTTGTAAATGAATAAAGAATGTACAGCAATAACGAGGAGTGATGCATTTATTTTTTTCTCGAATAAGAAAAATCCGCGAAAATTCGACAATTTTTTTAACATAATTAAATTTAATTCATAGTCGATTAAATTTTTTCTATGTGGTCTAAAAATGGTACTGTCTAGTAGGCAGTGACTCGATAAAAGCAGAAAATCGTTCGTTTCTGTCAGTTTGCTGAAACTATAAAAAAAAAGGATATTTGAACAAAAAATGGCAGAATTTTACAATCTTTTGCACGGTACAACGAGAATACGAGCATTGCCACCAGTTCCCGATGGCGACGAATTTACGCTGGAAAATGAGAAGAAAAATCCTCTATGTAAATTTCATCTCGACAAGGTATAATCGAGAATAAATCGTAAATAAAATAAATTCTTAAAAATTTTAAACTCGAATTAATTCTCGTTCGTTCACCCGAGGTGCGAGCTCGTGAGGTTCACGATGTGTTGGAATTGGCAGCGACCGAGACGAAGATCAGACAATTCAGGAATATTGAAAAATATCGTCCTCCGTACGAATGCAATTTGGGACCACCTCAAGGATTTTACTTCGACAAAATGCAAAAATACGCCGAGAGATTGCCAACAGTCGGATTGCTATCTGTGAGTAAAATTTATGTTTTAAAAAGAGAATGATTAAAACGTGTTATTTATTTTTCATTTTTTTCTTCAGGATTGGGAAAACGATTTAAGAAATTTGGTGCCTCGAGCTCTGAGAGAAAAGTACCAGCGACTCTTTGAGATTTATTTGAACGAGACCAAAGAACGTTACAACGATACGATGCACGATTTGGGAATCCAGAATGTGATATCAAGAGGGTGCGGTTGCGACTGGCCAGAAATCACCGATCCGCCTTACAAATTGCCAGGACGTACCGAGAATTATGATAAATTCTTAAAAAATCGTTGCTCGATCATGAGAAAATATTTTCTACCGCACAAACTAATGAGAAATATTTTCTCAAAAGCTTGTCAGTTCAAGCTAAAGTTTATCTGCGATTTTGATCGTTATCGAACTTTGGGCTTTTTTGATCTCCCCAGGTAAAATGTTGCAAGGAACTTTCGAATCGTTTTCTGTGTTTTTTCAGAAATAAATTTACGTTCATATTATTTTTCCCATTTTCTTGTAAATTTACAAAGCTGTATCTCTTGTCTAGATTTCTCGGTATGGTGAAATTGGACATGTCCAAAGGTGTCCTGGCGATAGAAAAAACTTATTACACGGAAATCGTGAAACTCGTTTCACATCCGAGATACATCAACGACATACCAAACTCGATGGTTGGACATTTTTTGCGTTGTGCTTCGAAGTTGCTCGCTTATCAAATCATCAAACGAATTATGAGGAGCATCGAGCATTTACTTCAGGTTTTTTCCGACGACGCTAAGAATCCCCTGCTGGTGGTGAGAAATTGAATAATTAAAATGGATAAAAGTTCGTTTAAAATAATTTTAAAATAGCCAAAAATTTGATTAGTAATTGAAGAATGAAGCTAAATCACTTTTACAGATAGAATTGCAATGCAAAGACAATTCTTTGTACACCGTTCCCTCGATCGACGATATTCACCTTGCGTTGCACAATTTGCTGGATAATATTGCAAATATCGCACAAAAGTTGCCACCCCTGGAATCCTGGGTCGATATAAAAACATCGTACGAGTTCATTCCAATAGCGACACCAGATTGGTATCTCGAATTATCGCACAAACGTTTGACCGAAATTTTTAAGATGAAATTTCAACCTTTGCGATTTTACTTGTCCGGACTTCACGAACAATTTGGGGTTTTCTACAACGTCGAGACTCACGACGAAGTAGTCGCTTACGTAGCCGAGGAGCATAACTTCGAGGATTGTCTGACGAGACTGGAAACATTTCATCAATGTATTCGTGAAATCAATGGAATGGTAACATTTGATAATTCTGAATTAATATTGTTTTTGTATCGAAAATTCGTTCAATCAATTTTTACATTTTTCACATAGACTGGAAACGAGTATTTTACGGTTGGAAAGCTTTATCAGGAAGAAGCTAAAATAGGCTTGAAACGATATACCGAGGAAGTACGTGAGCTCATCATTGGACAATTGATAAAACGCCACAGAAATTTTAATCTCGAGATTTGCGAGACTTTCGAGGACCTCAGAAACCGATGTTTGAACATACCGACAAACACGAAGGAGCTACTGGAATTAGGTAGGTACGAGATAAATTGAGTATTTTTTTAAATATCGATAAATAAATTTTCATGAGGTTCTGTGATTGTATTTTTATTTCGAACGAAGATCATAAAATTCAAAATTCAATGACGATGAAGAATAAGGTGTATTTTTTTTTTATTAACGTATTGCATTTATTTTAGGCGAATATATGCTTTTTGCGACGTCGAAGCTGATGGAAACTCTTCGTGAAAAAATCGAACTCTCGTTGTACATGATGTCGTCGCTTCTCGAGATGACGACCATTGACAAGGACCACATAGAATTGAACAACGAGACGGTTAATTGGCTGACACGAATAAAACCGATACTCGAACAAAATAGTTCTATGTACGAGCAGATGAAATTCGATCTCGAGGAACAATTACAGAGCAGAGCGACGAGTTTGCAAGCTCGAGTCAAAGAAATGTTTCCTAGGTATATTTATATTTACTCGTAATATATAAAATTATATCCCCACCTTGACGAATGGCACCTATTATCTTTACTTTATTTAAATTTTTATATTTCGTTGAAAATTTGTATATTTTGTTGAACATTTCTACGTTTTGTTGAAATTTTTAATATTTTATTGAAGATTTGTATATTTTGTTGAAATTTTGTATATTTTGTTGAAAATTTCTATATCTTCTGAAAAATAATATTTTTATCAAGATTGGTGATTATGGACGATATGGACGACGCAACGCGTATCCTAGAGTACATCGAGGACATGAGGAAGTTCATACGAGGAATGGATCGAATGGACGAGGAAGGAGAATGGATAAATGAGGAGGAAAGATTATTCAAATTCCCCCTCACTCCGTATCCAAAAATTAAGGAACTCAAGGAAATTGTAATGCCATTCTACTCTCTGATCTATCGAGCTTATCAGTGGCAGCGCGATTTTGGAGTTTGGCTCGACGGACCCTTCGAGTATCTCGACGCTAACGTAATCGAGAACAAAACGACGGATTATTTGACGGATTTCACGAAAACGGGAAAAACTTATAGGACGAAGATCAAAATGCACATTGCGACTAGTTATCCCTATTGGTACGATCGATCGCTCTTTCTTTAATTCCGGAGTAAATAATTCTTTCAACTATCTTTATAAACAAAAATTACAATTTTTTTTTCGAATCAGTTTCGCAGGATCAGTAGACGATCCCGATCCTTTCCAGCATCCCGCACCGATGAAACTTTGCTTTCAGCTCCTCGAAAACATTAAATGGTTCAAGGTGCATAAAAATCTTAACAATTTCGCATTATTTTTCATTCGTTAAATTCCATTTTCAAACTTTTCATTTTTATTTTTATTTCCCAGCCTTACGTAGGGCTTGCAAGTGTTGTCTGCAATCCAGCGTTGCGACAGCGTCATTGGGACGAAATGTCCGAAATCGCTGGTTTCGACCTGACGCCCAATGCCGGGACGACGCTGCGTAAAATGATAAATATGGATCTTATGGAAGATTTAATGAAGTATGCATAATTTCAATTAAAAAAAAAAATAAAGAAAAAACAAGTTTTATTGTAAAATACATTTGACAACTATTTGTTCTTAATTTCACAGCTACGAACTAATTAGTGTCAGTGCAACGCGAGAATTGGCTCTTCAAGAACTTCTCGCAAAGATGATAGAAGAGTGGAACGACGTTATTTTCACAACAATGGCTTTTAAAGATTCAGGAGTATCGATTTTAACACAATTGGACGATATCGAGACTTTGCTCGAGGAACACATCGTGAAAGTGCAGGCGATGAGGGGATCTGCTTTTGTAAAACCGATCGATAACGAAGTTAGAGTATTTTACGATCTATTGCTTCGTATACAAAGAACGATCGACGAATGGACGAAGGTACGTCGAAAAAATAAACTCTATGGGACAAATTCTCACTTCAATATATTATATTTTTATTTTAATAATTAAAATTTGCATTGTTGATTTTCTTTAGGTTCAAGTACAGTGGATGTATCTGCTCCCGATATTTTCCAGCAAAGACATCGTGTCTCAACTTCCCGAGGAAGGAATTATGTTTCAGGAAGTCGACGGTACTTTTCGTCGAGCTATGCAGGGCGTAGCGAAAGAGCCACGCGTTCGAGAAACCGCCGGATCGGTTGGAACAATTATTTTCATTTGAGACAACGGCAATTAATTAATGGCATACGGATGATAGTTAATTCAAATTAAAGTTGAGCTTGTACGGAACTATGAGAGACGCCAACGAATTATTGGAAAAAGTTAACGAGGGCGTGACAAATTACCTCGAGAAGAAACGACTGTTCTTTCCACGTTTCTTCTTTCTGAGCAACGAGGACATGCTGGAGATTCTCTCCAAGACGAAGGACCCACTTCGAGTACAACCGCATCTTAAAAAATGTTTCGAGGGAATAACCAAATTGGGGTACAAAAATGTTAACAATGAAAATTGCAATGAATTTTTCATTTTAATCATTTTCATCCCTTTATTTTTTTTTGCTGAAAATACGTTTCTTGTAGATTCAACGAAGAGCTCGAAATTTACTCTATGTTCAGCGACGATAAAGAGGAAGTCAAGATGGAAGAGTTAATATCGACCAGCGCAGCTCGAGGCTGCGTCGAACGTTGGCTCGTTCAGGTTTTCATTATTTAATTTTCAACGCTCAAAGCTGTTTTATTTATTAATTAAATGCAATACAATTAAATACACATTGGACAAAAATAATATAAATTATGTTTAATTCTTAATTAATATAAACAAAATTAAATTGTCAGGTCGAAGAGGAAATGGTAAAGTCTATAAGACACGAGATACTCATGAGTTACTTGGACTACGACCCTGCCAAGCGAGTCGACTGGGTACGAATTTGGCCAGGAATGGTCGTTCTCTGCGTTTCCCAAATTTACTGGAGCATGGAAGTTCAAAATTGTCTCATATCTCGTATGATTTCGACAATGGAGATGCTCTACAAAAAATTACAATCCCAAATTTTCGATATGGTCAATCTCGTCAGAGGTAAAATAATTAACGAGCAAAAAATTATTATAAAAAGCAAGAATAAATAACAAAATCTTGACAGGACAGTTGTCGAAACAAAATCGTACGACTCTCAATGCTCTCATCACCATCGACGTACACGCTCAAGATGTTGTCAAGTTGCTCATCGACAAACACATTATAAACGAGACGGATTTTCAATGGTTGGCACAATTACGTTATTATTGGGAGGATGACGTCTTCGTCAGAATAATTAACGCTACGGTACCATACGCTTACGAGTATTTAGGAAATTGTCCTCGTCTCGTTATAACTCCATTGACCGACAGGTAATTATAATTTCAATTATTTTAATCTCGTTATTTTTATGATACAAACAATTTTCAGAAATTCAGTTTTTCCTATCTTTTTTTTTAGATGTTATCGTACCTTGATCGGTGCTTACTCTCTTCACTTGAACGGAGCGCCCGAGGGTCCAGCTGGCACTGGGAAAACAGAAACGACGAAAGATCTTGGTCGAGCAATAGCGGTTCAATGCGTCGTTTTCAATTGCTCGGACGGTCTCGATTACAAGAACATGAGTAAATTTTTCAAAGGCCTCGCGTCTTGTGGCGCATGGGCTTGTTTCGACGAGTTCAACAGAATCGAGCTAGAAGTATTGTCGGTCGTGGCACAACAAATCCTCTGTATAATTCAAGCGGTTCGTGGTCACTTGGAAAAATTTATTTTCGAGGGAACGGAGCTTCGCTTAAATCCAGCTGTGTACGTTTGCATAACGATGAATCCAGGCTACGCAGGACGCTCCGAATTACCGGATAATCTTAAAGTTCTCTTCCGCACTGTCGCCATGATGGTACCGGATTACGCAATGATAGGAGAAATATTTCTCTACTCATCGGGCTTCAGCACAGCGAGAATTTTGTCGATAAAAATCGTCACGACTTACAAACTCTGCTCCGAGCAATTATCGTCGCAGTCTCACTACGATTATGGAATGAGAGCGGTCAAGACGGTTCTCACAGCGGCTCAGAACATCAAACTCAAATATCCGAACGAGGATGAAATGATTCTTCTCTTACGTTCGATAATCGACGTGAATCTCCCAAAATTCTTGTCTCACGACGTGGCACTCTTTCAAGGAATAATCGCTGATCTCTTCCCCGGTGTGATTCTTCCATCTCCTAGTTACGATATTCTTCTCAAGGCTGTGCGACAAGTTGCCGAGGAAAACAATCTTCAAACAGTCGATGGTTTTATGCTGAAAATCATTCAAACTTTCGAGATGATGATCGTACGTCATGGTTTCATGCTCGTAGGCGATCCTTTCGGTGGGAAAACGACGGTTCTTCGTACCCTCGCCGAGGCTCTGAGTCTCATGCGAGACTGGGAGGTCGAGTATGGCGCTAAAACTGTTTTTACGACGATTAATCCAAAAGCGATAACTATGGGTCAATTATACGGTCAATTCGATCCAGTCTCGTCGGAATGGACCGATGGTGTCGCTGCTGTAGCATTTCGTCAATACTGCGCCGAGGACACTCCGGACCGGAAGTGGCTCATTTTCGACGGTCCTGTGGACGCTGTTTGGATAGAAAATCTCAATACCGTTCTCGACGATAATAAAAAATTATGTCTCACTTCCGGTGAGGTCATGCAGATGACAGAAGTGATGTCGATGATTTTCGAAGTGATGGATCTCCTTCAAGCATCCCCTGCGACAGTTTCACGTTGTGGAATGATTTATATCGAGCCACACGTTCTCGGTTGGCGTCCATTCGTCGCTTCCTGGATAAACGCCATGAAATCGACTCTATGGTTGACCGGAAACAGAGGTTTGCTGATGGATCTCTTCGATTGGCTGATGGAACCTTGTCTGGAATTTATTCGAAAAAATTGTCGACTGGATCTTCAAGCTGGACAAATAAATCAAGTAGTCTCGACCCTAAATCTCATCGAGATGTATATGGCCGATGCGGTCGATGACAATACTCAAGATTATGAGCTCTACGTCGAATCTTGGATTCAGGCTTCGATGCTACTCGCAATGATTTGGGGAGCTGGTGGAACTCTCGATCGTGATTCTCTCGACAGTTTCAACGAATTTTACGTCTCAATGTGGAAAGACGAGATGAAGGAACATCCGGTTCCTGCGACTCTTGTCGATATAATTATCTCGCTGCCAGGCGAGGGAACGATTCACGATAATTATTACACGTTCAAGGCACGCGGTGCTTGGAAGCATTTCAGCGAATTGGTCAAGATGGAAAAGCTCGTCGAGACTCAGAGCATGGGACAGATGATGGTGCCAACTATGGAGACTGTTAAATACCAAAATGTCTTCCTACGTCACATGAAACATCGCAAACGATTTTTGCTCTATGGCGACACAGGAACCGGCAAAAGTTTTTACATTCAGGACGTTATGATGAACAAACTCGACGAGGACAAATATCTTCCCAATATGATAACCTTCACCGCAAAAACAACGGCTGCTTTGACACAGGAATTGGTTATAGCGAAATTATTCAAAAGGAGAAAAGGCCATTATGGACCCATGGGAGGTTCGGTCTGTGTCGTTTTTGTCGACGATGTTAATATGCCTGCTAAAGAAATTTATGGAGCACAGCCTGCCGTTGAGTTACTGAGACAATTTTTCGATCATAAGCATTGGTACGATCTCAAAGAGCCCGATAAAATAGAAATTTTTGATACGATGTTCGTATGCGCGATGGCGCCACCGGGCGGCAGTCGTCATGAGGTTTATCATAGATTTTTGAGACACTTCAATCTCTACGCCATTCATAGCTTTCCCGAGGAGAGCATATCGAAGATATTTGGGAATATCGGCCTCGTGGGACTCAAGAGAAATGGATTTGCCACTGACGTAATTTCGATCGTCAATACTTTGGTCAACGCGACTCTCGAAGTGTTTAGAAACGCCACCGCGGCGCTGCGACCAACACCGGCTAAATCTCACTATCTTTTTAACCTGAGAGACTTTTCTAGGGTCATAACTGGCTGCACTATGATAAAAAAGGAATCCGTCGAGTCGAAGATCACTTTCGTCAGACTCTGGGTACACGAGATTTTACGTGTTTTCGGGGATCGTCTCATCGACAGAGACGATCGTAAATGGCTCTTCGAGCAGCTGAGAGAAAGCGTGCAAAATACGATAAGAGAATCCTTCGATTTTGTATTCTCTCATTTGCCCAAGTTCGACGATCAGCTGAACGAAGTCAGCATGAAGAATCTTATTTTTGGAAATTTCATGGACATGGATGCGAATCCTGAAGAGAAACTGTACGAGGAGGTTGTCTCGATGGAGGAATTTCAGAGAGTCGCTATCTTGTGTCTCGACGAATACAATGCTACTCACAAGAATAGAATGGATATCGTGCTGTTTCGTTACGCTCTCGAGCATCTAGCAAGAATTTCGCGAATTTTGGCTATTCCTTGCGGAAGTTTGTTGATGGTCGGAGTTGGAGGTTCCGGAAGGCAATCGTTGACCAGACTAGCCGCTGGAATGGCTGGCTGTGGTTTGTTTCAGCCGGAAATTGGAAGTTCCTATGGCGTCAACGAGTGGCGAGAGGACGTGAAAAAAGTGCTGAAAAATTCTGGTGGAACTGGCAAAGATTTAGTTTTCTTATTCACCGAGGGACAAATCAAGGAAGAAGCTTTTTTAAGCGACATAGACAGTCTATTGAATTCCGGGGAAGTCCCGAATTTATTCAACATCGAGGAGAAACAAGAGATCATCGAGATGTGTCGATTATCGGCGCAAGGTGGAAATCGTAATTTGGACATTTCTCTTCTAGCGGTCGTCGCTTATTTCGTAAATCGTTGCAAGGAAAAGTTACACATCATGCTGTGTTTCTCGCCGATCGGCGAATCTTTTCGCGTTAGACTCAGATTATATCCGAGTTTGGTCAGCTGTTGTACGATCGATTGGTTCGACGTTTGGCCAGAGGACGCTCTAGAACAAGTTGCGATAAGATGCACCACGGACATAAACGTGACCGAAGACATAAAAATCAATGCTGTCGTCGCTTGCAAATATTTTCACGTCTGCGCCAAAGAAAATAGCGAAGATTTTTATCAATCGCGTGGTAGAAAGACTTACGTTACTTCCGCAGCGTTTCTGGATCTCATTAAAACTTTCGCGGATTTAATGAGTGAAAAGCAGGAAGAACTCATTCTAGCGAGGTAAATTTTTCAAGAGAATTGATCTTTTATAAAAGACAATTTGAAGAATTGGAGAAAATGTTGTGTTTTTTTGTTGAAGAGATCGTTACTTGGGTGGTTTGGACAAATTAGAATTCGCTGCCCAACAAGTGGCGCACATGAAAACTACCCTCGTCGCGCTGAGACCTCAACTCGAGACGTCCGCGAAATTGATGGCGCAAACTATGAAGGAAATCGAGACTGAAAATTTGAGCGTTGAGAAAGCGTCTGTAATGGTCAAGAAAGACGAGGACGCTGCGAATATTCAGGCGGAAATTTCGGGTCACTTGAAGCAGGAGTGCGAGGCGGACCTGGCTGAAGCTCTGCCGATTCTGGAAGAAGCAATTGGTACAGAAAAAAATGAAGAAAAATAATCGATCTTAGAATTTCATTGATCATTATTTAATTTTTATTTCAAGAGGCATTGAACACACTCAAGCCAGCGGATATTTCCCTCGTCAAGTCTATGAAAAATCCTCCCGAGGGTGTTAAATTGGTAATGGCGGCGATTTGCGTCATGCTGAACATTCCGCCTGATAGAATAAACGATGCTACGAGGGGAAGAAAAATTCTTGATTATTGGCCACCCAGCAAACGCATACTCAGTGACATGAAGTTTCTCGATTATCTCCGCGACTATGACAAAGACAATATCCCCGTTACTACCATGCAGGTGATAAAAATGTGAAAAACAAAAACAAATAAGAATGATAAATATTAAATGAAAATATACAATTATATTTTTTATTCAGACTATAAAAAAAACGTACATGGAGGACAAGAATTTCGAGCCGAAGATAGTTGCGAAAGCTTCCCAGGCAGCTGAAGGTCTGTGCAAATGGGTACGAGCGATGGTTCTCTACGACAAAGTCATCAAGGAAGTAGCGCCGAAAAAAGCTAAACTGGCGATCGCCGAGAAACAGTACGAAGACACGATGGCTTTTCTCAACGAGAAACGACGAATGCTGGCTGAGCTCAATGCTAAATTAGCAGCTCTGAATGACAAACTTCAAGTGACTCTGGCTAAAAAAATCGACCTTGAAACTCAAGTAAAAATTGAATTGATTTGAAAAGTAAAAATTGAATTAACTTGATTCCTTTGACTTGAATTAAAGTCAAGATGAATGAACAAAATTCGTTAAAAATCGTCAGGTCACCAGTTGCAGAAATAAATTGATACGAGCCGAAAAATTGATCAGCGGTTTGGGCGGTGAAAAGGATCGTTGGTTGACATCCGCCCAAAATCTTCAAATCGCTTATGACACACTGCCCGGTGATATTTTAATATCCTGTGGGATGATCGCCTATCTCGGACCATTTACAACCGCTTACAGAGTCGACAATATCGAGAAATGGTGGCTTTACGTCAAAAGCTTGAAAATTCCGTGTTCGGAAAATTTCAGTTTCGTTACAGTTTTAGGATCGGAAATAAAAATCAACTCCTGGAACATCTTTGGTCTTCCGCGCGACTCGTTCTCCACGGAAAATGCGATAATAATGAACAACTCAAAGCGCTGGAGCTTGTTCATCGATCCGCAGAGTCAGGCGAACAAGTGGATTAGAAATATGGAAAAAATGAGTGAGCTAGAAGTCGTGAAACTTACCGATGCGAAATATATGAATGTATTGGAACAGTGCATCGAATATGGTGAGTAAAAATTGTCAAATCTCGTTTCAATCATTTATCAACATTTTTTCTCAATTATAAATTTTTTTATAACAAAAAATATTATTTTATTCATTTTATTTCTAACTTTAAAAAAATGTCTTATCCATTAATAATTTTGTTTTAACAGGAAAACCGGTTCTGATAGAAAACATTGCCAAAGACTTAGACGCTGCGCTGGATCCAATTCTCATGAAAAAAGTTTACACCATCTCTGGTACTTCGTACATAACGCTAGGCGAGAAAACCATCGAGTACGGTTCGCGTTTCAGACTCTACATAACGACGAAATTGCGCAATCCTCATTACCTTCCCGAGGTTTTTAACAAAGTAACGCTGATAAATTTTGCCCTGACGATCGAGGGTCTCGAGGATCAACTTTTGGGTATCGTCGTGGCGAAGGAGAGACCGGATTTACAGGAGAAACGGAAATATTTGATAGTTCAAGGAGCTGCTAATAAAAAAGCTTTGAAACAAGTAGAGGATAATATTTTGAGGACACTCTCAGTTTCTGGTGCTTCGATCTTGGAGGACGAGGAAGCTATTGAAATTCTCGACTCTTCGAAAATTCTCTCGATCGACATACTGAAAAAACAGGAATCGTCGAAAGAGACCGAGGCCAAGATCGAAATATTCCGTCAAAGTTATCGACCGATCGCCAAACACAGCTCGGCACTTTATTACACAGTTACCGATCTCCCGAATATCGATCCCATGTATCAATATTCTCTGACGTGGTTCATCAATCTTTATATTATTTCTATCGAGACGGCAAACAAGAGTAAAATATTGGAGAGACGTTTAAACTTTCTGAGAGAAACTTTTACTTATAATTTGTATCAAAACGTTTGTCGATCACTCTTCGAGAAGGACAAGGTATACAAATTTGATCATCAATTTTTATTTCTTTGCAAAGAAATGTGAGTATAAACAAAATTTTATGTTTCAGGTTTTATATGCGTTTGTTCTATACACGACGATACTTTTGGCAACGCACGAAATCGAGAAAGAAGAACTCATGTTTTTCCTATCCGGTGGATTGGCTCTTGGAAATCCTGTTAAAAATCCAGCCCCGGAGTGGCTTCAGGAGCGCTCCTGGGACGAAATTTGTCGAGTAGCGAATCTTCCTTCATTCTCGAATTATCCGAATAGTTTTCGCGACAATCTCGCAGCTTGGAAGAAATTTTACGACCTCATGGATCCTGTGAATGCGACGATACCCGAACCTTGGGAGAGAGATCTGACTGCTTTTCAGAAATTGATCGTGATGAGAATGATAAGACCTGACAAAATTACTGCAAAGGTACGTTAAAAAAAATTATTTTTTTATTCGCTTATTTTAGGATTTAAATTATAACTTTTCAAGATTTTTATATCATTTGATCGATCGAATAGATAAATGATAATTCGTCGTCAATAAACTTTTTTTTTATTCAGGTGATTCAATTTGTTGCGGCGGGAATGGGAACTAAATTCGTCACTCCGCCGCCCTTCGATCTGACCAAATCTTACGCAGACTCGAATTTTCTCATTCCTCTCATCTTCATATTGTCACCTGGTTCCGATCCGATGGGAGCTTTGTCAAAATTTGCCGAGAATATGGATTACGCATCGAGATTTCGTTCGATATCTCTGGGACAAGGACAAGGACCAATAGCGAAGGAACTCATAGCGGAGGGACAGAACCAGGGTTCTTGGGTTTGCCTTCAAAATTGTCATCTCGCCGCTTCGTGGATGTCCGAACTCGAGAAAATATGCGAAAATTTCGACTCGACGAACACATCTGTAAATTTTCGTCTCTGGTTAACGAGCTATCCCTCGGAAAAATTTCCCATATCCGTTCTTCAGCATGGAGTAAAAATGACGAACGAGCCACCAACCGGATTGCAACAAAATTTAATGAGGTACGAAAAAAATTTGTTCTGTAAATTCTAATCGCTATATTGATATAATATAAATTTTTTTCATCCAATGATAGATCGTATATGTCAGAGCCGCTGAAAGATCCAGAATTTTTCGAGGGTTGCCCTGGAAAGGAGAAGGCTTTTACGAAATTGTTGTACGGATTGTGTTTTTTTCACGCTGTTGTGCTGGAACGAAAAAATTATGGGTCTCAAGGATGGAACATTCGTTACGGTTAGTCTCCAGCCTTTTTGTTTTGTTTTTCAATATACGAGAAATAATTCAAACTAATTTGTTTTCTTTCAGGATTTAACGAAACCGATTTTTTGATATCCGTCCAACAGCTCCAAATATTTATAAACGAGTACGAGTCCGTGCCGTTCGAGGCGATAACTTATCTGACCGGTGAGTGCAATTACGGTGGTCGAGTGACCGACGATAGAGATCGAAGATGCCTGAATACGATACTTCAGGATTTTTACAATTCTGACGTGATCACCAATCCCAACTACACGTTCGCGAACGTTGGGCCAAAATACACGTTACCAAAGAAGTAAATTTTCCATTAATTAATAAATAATTAATAATTAATAAATAATTAATTAAGTATTAATTATTTAATAATTAATTGATGAATTCCAAAAATTATAAAACTAAAATATTAAAATTTATTTCTTTTTTCCCAGATGTGATTATCACGATTTCGTGAAACAAATCGAGGTAATCCCATTGACTCCGCCACCGGAAGTCTTCGGTCTTCACATGAACGCTGGAATAACTCGAGATCTCGACGTCTCAAAGATATTTTTCGACTCGATGCTAAGAATTCAGGGAACTGTGACGATCGGTGATACGAGCAAACAGGACGAATTGTTATTGGCAATGCAAAAAGACATTTACGACAGAGTGCCTCAACTCTTCGATCTCGAGGAAGCTCAAAAACTCTATCCGGTCTCTTACGCCGAATCCATGAATACGGTTTTGATTCAGGAGATGGAGCGGTACAATACTCTTTTGAAGGTCATTCGCAGCTCGATGGTAATGTTGGAGAAGGCGGTTAGAGGAATAATCGTCATGACTCCGGAATTAGAAGTACTTTGTAACATTTGGCGAATAATCACTAAAAACAAAAAAAGAACAATCCGAGACAAATTTTGATTATGAAAAATCTTGTTTTCAGCTTCTCGCATCGAGCATGTTGAATTCAAAAATCCCATCCACCTGGACGAAAGCCAGCGCGTATCCCAGTCTGAAACCTCTGCCCAGTTTTATAAATGATTTTTTAGAACGTCTCAAGTTTCTTCAAAAATGGCTGGATAATGGAAAACCTGCGTCATTCTGGATCTCTGGATTTTCCTTCGTTCACGCTTTTTTGACTGGCGCAACTCAGAATTATGCGAGAAAATATAAAATATCGATCGATAAGATCGATTTCGATTTCGAGGTGCGTCGATTTTTCACCGAATTGACGACATAACCTAAAATTAATATTTTCTTAAAATATTGCAATCGTTAAAGGTCACGAGCATGTACAAATCAGCAGTTGCCCCCGCGGATGGAGTTTACGTTTATGGAATGTTTCTAGCGGGTGCTCGTTGGAACCTCAATCGTCGTTATTTAGCCGAAAGTTATCCAAAAGTTTTGTGGGACGCGATGCCGATTGTTTGGTTAAAACCGTGCGAGGCTGTAAACATTGAGGTTAGAGGACGTTATGAGTGCCCCCTTTACATAACTTCGGCGCGTTTCGGTACTTTGAAGACCACGGGACATTCAACGAATTACGTTTTATCGCTTCTCATCGATACGGACATGCCAGTTGCCCATTGGATCAAGAGGGGTCTGGCTCTGCTGTGTCAACTCGACGACTGATCGGCTTTTAGTTTCATTTTCACATTACTGTATATATATATAAACACAGAATGTGCCAGCTGTATATCTATATATTTTCATGGGTGCGTTAATGTACTTTTTTTCAAGGTATATTTACAGTTACGATAAACACGCGAGGGACACGAGTTGAATAAATAAATGCTGCTCGACATTCACACACCTTGTTTTCGTGTGCTTGTGTGTGTGTGTATGCGAGAGCGCGAAGGAACGAGCTCAAAGCATTTGATATATTATCCTCAGAGGGCACATTTCGGGGGCGTGGCTGGTGAGAAGTCGTACACGACACGTAGAATTTCAAGCGCATACATTGAAGAGAGATAGTGGATTTTATATACATTTCGAGCGCACGCGATGCAGTCCCGCTTTGCTGCAGCGATGCCAAAACTCTCGTGATTGGTCGAGAGAAGGGAACGTACCGAGCGTCTCGACCATTCAACGGACTTAAAATTCCAGGGAGTCACGACGGCGCGTGCGTCGAATGACGCGCCTATTTTTTTGCAACGAAAAGAATATTTCCAATTATTCAAATCCTGGAATATCATATTTTCGTGGTTCATCATGAATATTCGTTCTGGAAAAGTCACGATCTGGTAAATGCTTTTAAGAATGTTCGTTTAATATCGTTGGGGAATATAAACGAGGTTGGGCCTGGAACGTTTCCACTCCGCGCTTCCGCATTTTATTACCATAACTCGTTCAACTGTCCTAGAGTGGCAATTGTCACGTTTGCGGGCGCAAATAATGGAGCGTTGAATTGTTCCCGCGTGAATATGTCCTATGATCATTTTCACCATATCAAAGGTGGCGGCGCCTCAACCGAGAAAAAAATAAATTTAAAGAAATAAAACGTAACCGACCTCCGTTGCTCCATCGCGTTGTGTTTATTACAGAAAACAATTCGAACGCGTCCACATAATCATCACGATCAAAATATTATCGTAAGAGTACATTAATATGCGGGAGTGTGTGTTGCTTCACGTTGGAAATCGAGATCCGCCGCCGTGGATTGAGAACCACTGTCGCGCTACTCGTCACAGCCGTCAGAGGGGCTTGAGGGGCCAAGCGTAGCGCTTCTCGCCTCAGCCCGTGGGTGTTTTAGTTTCGTGTTTGGCATCACGATATTCTCTCGTACGACGGATCGGTGAATTTGTCCCGTTAAAAAGAAAAAGAAAAGAAACACATCGTCGAGACGCTCCCATGAGGAGCGAACGAGCAAACGTAAGTGATGGATTATCGTGCGTTTTATTGAAAGCTTTGGAGGTTTTTTTGTTTCGTTCTTACGTTACGTTGAAAAGTGGTGCGTGAAACTGGTCGAGGGAAAATCACGGCGCGTTATAAGCCGGGCGGCCGACGAGAGAGTTGTGTTGGTCCCCGTGTGATCAATGAACTCTGTGCGGAGCTGTCTTCGTGTTTTGGGGCGTACTGCCAGTGCTGGTGGGCAGACGTCTCGGAACTCAACCAAAAGTGTTTTATCCCTTTTTTTCTTCCTCCTTTACACGCAATTCGCGCTTACGGGACTAACGTAGAATTCGCAATCGACGCGTCTTGTCGACTCGCGCTTTTTCTCGCGTCCTTGAGTGCGAGTCTTGGAACGTTGTTGTTTTTTTCTTCTTATCTCTTTTTTTCTCCTCTAGTTTCTTAATTTGTTTTATTTCATACCGCACGCATTCGCTTCTTGCACTTCCGGGATAATAACGGAGCACTTATAGTGATGTAGGTGTCGTAACCTACAATACGTGTGTGCTCTTAGGTCTATGAGCGTGTGTGTGTGTGTGTGTGCGTAGACGTTACCGTCCGTGTGTCGGTGCGATTGCACGGTGATTATTGGTATGTGTGCGAGGACCCTGCCTCTTCTTTCCTGTAAGTTCTTTTTTTTACATTGTAATTTGCACTTCGCCCATTTCGCTGACCAATTTAACAAATACATCTTCCTTTTTCTTTTCTTTTCCTTCATTTTTCTTTCCATATAATGAGAAATGCGAACCGACAATTTAACGCAAAATTAATTCATTCTTCGAAGAATATTTTATTCATCGGGTGGACGCCTGTCATCGGGGTGTTACATCGATGACTAAATGACAGATACGTCGAACGATGTTGTCTCGCGTGGTAAATAGACAGTGAGCCACTCGACATTGGCTCGAACGACGTGATTTTTTGTTTTCGACCCGATTGAACAATTTTTTTTAAATCACTATTTTCACTGTTTATTCATTAATAATAATAACAATTTTTATAATTAATTATTTTTAATCGATTTCATAGATTTTTCATTGAATACGTGCATGCTTTTAATTAATCTGGAGCATTCGCGTCTGTTAACGATGAGAGACGTTGGTGTTAATTGAAACATTGTGAAAAAAAAAATCTTCGATTGCAAGATGAAAACGTCATTGGTCATCGAGCATTATCGACGATGACATTAGAGACAGACCTCGCTTTGAACATCTAATATGAGAGCTTTCATACATCGGTACTCGATCAAACGCAAATGCGTTTAAGAACTTTGAAAAATTATTCGATCGCATTTTACTGGTGGACGACATAATGAATCATTGAATATACAATCTCGTTCAAAAGTTCGTTCGAGGAATAATCGAAATTCGGGAATTTTTCGAAAATTTGATAAAAGCTTCGATTGTAATTCGAGAAACTTAAGGTCGTCGAACGAAAAATTTGAGAATAGGTATAAAATTGAATAAATTCATTGTTATCTGAAAATGTTTAAAAATAATATTTTAATTTTTTTAAACTAATATTTTTACATTTTTTATACAGTAAATATTGTTTTTTTAGTCTTTATCGTGTTTTGATAAAATCGAGCTTTTAGTTTGAAACTAGTTAGGTAATGAGAGGATTGTAAAATAATTAATTAAGGAGTTACGACAGGTGTGACGAATGCCAGTTACAGATCTGACATTTTGATAATCAAATAGCGAGGAGGCGTGTAATCTTCCTGAGTGCAAAGCTTTATAAAGATTAGTTCTCTTGTTTATGCAATACGCGTAGTGAAAATTAATGAGACCTAGATTGCGCTGTGAGACAAGAAAATGATACGAAATGCAATTAATTTCAGATGATAACTGAGATATTAATTCAATTTCATGGATGTGGCTGAGATACTTCAGAGAAACTGTAAAATTTTTTAAATTAATCTTCATCAATTTTATTTTTATTTCCTTTAATTTCTTGGATAAAAAAATATTGAATTCTTAAAGCTCGATATTTATAAACAACTTCAGTGTTCCAGAAATTTTATGCAGCGTCGTTACACATTATGCGCCTCGTCCATAATCTCATAAAACACAAGTTGATGTAAAAATAAAAGTTCTATAAATTTAATGAAATTATTGAAGACAGCATGAATATTAAGAAAACACCTCGATATCGAAATAATACAAAAACCTAAAAAAAATTGCTCGTCCCTGTTAACAGATGTTCACCTGACAAAATCCTGATAAGTCTTCTGTCATTCGCACAAGAATACAAGAAAAAAAAAAGAACGTAAGACTGTCTTTTTCACCGCAAGAGGATTCTCGGCCAAAGGACGAAGGGACGACAAATGATAAAAAATGAATGATATCGACAATATAGGCATGACTGGAAGTTCCAAAATGCCTCACAGTCATTCGACTCCAGCTGGAGTGGACGGTGGTAGTAGAACACCGCCAACGACGCCTCGCAAGGCTGGAAAGATGCTCGCGGTGCGAGTACAAATGCTCGACGATACGATCACGATGTTTCAAGTTCAGGTAAAACGAAAATAGATATCTATAAAAACAGAAGATCATTATTATTCCCTTTGAGAAAGTTCTTGCAGTAACTTCGAGTCAAATGACGCCAATGACGGACAAATTACCTAGATGGTCCAAATTTGAGGTTAATGCAAGAACTTCCTCAAAACAAAATGAAAAAAATCATATTTCAGGATCTCTAGAATAACTTTCCATCCATAATCTTTAATAAAATAAGTAACGATGTTTCAAGTTCACGTAAAACGAAAACATACATCTATAAAAACAGATTTTTGTTTGAGAAAGTTCTCGCGGTAATTTCGAGTCTAACGATGCCACTGGCGCACAAATTACCTAGATTATCCAAATTTGAGGTTAATGCAAGAACTTCCTCAAAACAAAATGAAAAGAATCATATTTCAAGATCTCTAGAATAACTTTTAAGCAATAATTTTTAATGAAAGAAGTAATTAACGAGAAAGAAATGAAATTGACTCGTCTCGAATAACCTAACTTCCGTTTAAGATCTAATTCGCAAGTTTGTTTGATCGTATACGTACGAGAGAGAGAGAGAGAGAGAGAGATTAACGTCGAGCCGGTATTATTTAGCTTGAATCACATTTTCCACTGTAACTTGCACGTTGTCACGCGTTTTGTCCACGATGGATCTTCTAGTAATTGTCGGGCTATTCAAGCTGCTGCGTGGGCACTTTAACTTAACGGGCCCGACTATTGAGGTCAAGGGGTATCGCTTGCAAGTCCACTTCACACAGTCTTCTTCTTCAACGTGTCCTTTTTTTTTCTTTTTTGCCTGGATTGACGAACCGACACTCGATCGTATCTCTCTTCACAATCGCGTCGCTAACGCCGTGTCGATAATTTCGTGCCAAAAATAAACGCCATCTTGCGGCGAATTTCCTAACTTCTACGAAAATCATGGCGAATCGTGATTATTCGGTTCGACCAATCACGTCGTCGAGACGTCTTCTGAGAAAATTCGTTGAAATAGACAAATAATATATATATGGAGAGTTTCGTTTCGATAATAATTTTAACCTTGTCGAATTGATTTAACCCGCATTGAGATAATAAATTGGCATTTGACTGATTGGCATTTACCTTGGGTTTAGCCACTCGCACACACTCGTATATATAGAACGTCTCTCTCTCTTTCTCTCTCAGACGCTATAGTACATAATTCTTCCGCAAGGGTGAATTATTAGGGCACATAATGTGTCGGGATATGCACACGAATATAATGGTACTCGTGCATGTGGAAGATGCGACGAGCTGACCTATCGATTTTATAGGATTTTTTATATATTATTTCTTTTCTTTTTTTACCCTTTTCTTTTTTATAGCCATGTCGCAAATTATTATTTTATTTTGCACGACGACATGATTCGCGTCACACGCAGAGACGTTTCGATATTTTTTATCGACAATTGGACACTCGCTTTGTTTCATGTACGATCGTCGATACGTGAAATATTGTAAAATATGAAATTAATTAATTTTTTTGATGTTTCATTTTATTACAGGCAAAGGCGTTAGGCAGGGTACTGTTCGATCAAGTTTGCAAACAGTTGCATCTCTTGGAAGCCGATTACTTCGGCCTCGAGTATCAAGAGCCCAATGGGACGAAAGTAAGAACCAATTATTTTCACGTTTATAAAAATCTCGATTTTTCTTTTGTCTCGTTAGTTTACAATTTGCAAGAAAAAGAAAATATTCCTAAATTGAGAAAGAGCTTGCACCTCTAATATTGTTTTTTTTTCGAGAGTTCAAAAATATTAATCCGATGTGATTGAAGAAAAACTATTTTCCGTTTTAAATTTGTTTCTTTTTATATTTACAGTACTGGCTGGATTTGGAAAAGCCGGTGTGTCGACAAGTGGGACTCTCGCTGGTTGATCCGCTACTGAGATTTTGCGTGAAATTTTATACCCCCGATCCGGCCCAGCTGGAGGAAGAATTTACGAGATATTTGTTCTGTTTGCAAATCAAACGCGATCTGTCGCACGGTTTGTTGCAATGTAACGACAACACCGCGGCGTTGATGGCGAGCTACATCGTGCAGGGTGAGTGGCCGTTAGACGCGCTAATAAATCTTGGTTGTTGGACTCGTTCGTGCCAAATGCACGTCGGAGCTTGGCCAACATATTTTCTTATTCTTAGATGGGTATACGGATATAAATATACACAATTTCTATATACAGGGTGGTTAGGCAACTATCCGGAGACAGAAAAAATCGAAGTAGTTGGCGTCGGTACGAGTACATTTTTTTTTTATCGTTTTGCGACGAAAATTGGCAGAGTTATGAATCCGCAAAATTTGAACATCTAAACAATGCCATTGAGCCGTCCTGCGGTTGAGTGATAAATAAAGTCAAGATCTGCAAAAAAAAGGAAGAATCTTTGAAAAAAAAAGAAATGTCCTGAGGTGGACTCGAACCTGCGATTACGGCGTTTATCGATAGGGCTTTCGATTGCATTGTTGACCTAACCTCAAACTTTGAAACTTTGAGAATTAATAACTCGGCCAATTTTCATTGCACTACAATTTAAAACAATGTTTCGCTTGCACCGACGTTGGCTACCTAGATATTTTCTGTGTCTAGATAATTCTCTAACACCTTGCAAACAAATTCAACAATTTTCAAATCGTTTTGCGATGAAAATTGACCGAGCTATTGATTCGCAAAATTTTCACGTTAAAAAAATCAAGAACATTTGAAAAAAAAAAATTGTTCTGAGGTGGACTCGAACTTGCGATCCTGGCTTTATCGATAGGGCGTTCGATTGCATTGTTGACCTAACCTCAAACTTTCAAACTTTGAGAATTAATAACTCGACCCATTTTCATTGCACTACTATTTAAAAAAAAGTGTTTTGCTTGTAACAACGACGGCTACCTAAATATTTTCCGTGTCTAGATAATTCTCTAACACCTTGTATAAATATTCAGCAACTTTAAGCATTTTTGTGCTTTTAGCGGAATGCGGTGACTACGTCATAGAGGATTATCCCGATCACACGTATTTATCAACGTACAAGTTCGTGCCTCATCAGGATCAAGAGTTGGAACGGCGTATAATGGAAAATCACAAGAAACACGCGTGAGTAAAAACCGAAGATTCTCGTACGTTCGCGTTATAAACGATTTTCGTTCCCTGTTCGTGAAAATTAATCACCTCGATATTCGCGCCAATCGATCAGAGGACAATCACCTGCCGAGGCTGATCTCAATCTACTCGAAACTGCGCGACGATGCGAGCTTTACGGAATAAAAATGCATCCTGCTAAGGTGAGAATATTTTTAAAATCCGATCGATCGATCGTTGCGACGACGAATCGAACGAAACTTTCTCATAAATATTTTTTATTTATTTATTATTTTATTTGCCATTTTAGGATCACGAAGCCGTACCGTTGAATCTCGCAGTCGCTCACATGGGTATTATAGTTTTTCAACAGTACACCAAGATAAATACGTTTAGCTGGGCGAAGATACGTAAAATCAGCTTCAAGAGAAAACGTTTTTTAATCAAATTACATCCCGAGGGTTACGTGAGTTAATTAAAAAAAATTTTAATTAAAGATTAAAAAGAACCTCCCAAATTCTATGACTCGTCTTAAAACTATATTTTCTCTTTTCATTGCTTTACCCACGCAACTTCGAACATCTTTTTTCTTTCAATTCAAGGGCTATTACAAAGACACCGTGGAATTTTTCTTCGAGGGACGCAACGAGTGCAAAAATTTTTGGAAAAAATGCGTCGAGAATCACGGTTTCTTCCGTTGCTCGGTAGTCAAACGAGTAATGCGTCAAAAGACACGAGTACTGAGTCGTGGATCTTCCTTTAGGTAACTCAACCCTTCAAAAAACATTTCACCTCTTTTTCTTCAAATTTTTCATCAAAACAAAATAAACAAATCTTTTAATTTCGCATTTCGATAACAGGTATAGCGGAAAAACGCAGAAACAAATCGTCGCGTTCGTGCGCGACAACTACGTGAAGAGAGAAACGTTTCGGAGGTGAGTAAACGACGAATGTTCGACAAAAAGCAAAAGAAAAGAGAAAAAAAAATCGAGAACGATAACGAAGCGAGAAATTTGAAAAAAAAAACATTCGAAATCACCCGAATACCCGAGTAATAATTGGTAGATAGTGCATGCGTACTATTGCGTACAATAATCCTCCCTCGACCCGTAAAACCCCACCCCAACCAAAACCCAGCCCTGATGTTGGTTTGAATAATTGATATATTTATAATTATTCGTGTGCAACAATTTTGTGGACAATAATGGGATAGGGCACGGTCTGAGCTTTTCTACGAGACACGAGCTCCCCCTTTTATATATATATATGTATACATATATATCTCGTAATATTTAAAATGCATTCGCATCAAAGTGTCCCAAAAGTATTCCTCTCTCTTTCTCTCTCTCTCTCTCTCTCTCTCTCTCTGTCTTTTTATTGCAACCCCGACCCGATGCTACATTTATCCGGCTACACGTAAATATTTTGTGACAAAGATCCGAGTCTCATTCGTAGTAAAAACTGTCGAATCTATCATTCTGTCTCTCTCTCTCTCTCTCTCTCTCTCTCTCTTTCTGTCTATATCTTTCTCTGTTCCTTCGATTTTACATTTACGTTTGTTAGTGTTGCCTGCTCGGACCAGGGGGTGGCGGGGAGTCAGGCTCACCATCAGGCACGAAAAAAAGAAAAACCCGAATGATCGATGTTACCCTTTTTCTCGGAAAAAAAAACAAAAAACAAAAGAATGAAATAAAATATAAAATAAATAAAAAAGAAACAAGAAATTTTTCTTCGAGAGATCTACGTCGTTGGAAAAAGAAAAAAATTGCCAATCGAAGATGAAGAATAAAGAGTATAGAACCAAATCCACAAAAAAAAATGTTAGAACAACAGATACACACACGAGAGTCACGTTCCCCGATTCGAGGAAAGGAAAGAGTGCCTAAAAGAATACGGATTGATCGACGATAGAACGTAGAAGTGATAGAAAATCTACCTGTCGTACTTATTTTTTCGTTTTTATTTCTCTATGTTTTTTCATTAATTTTAGTTAACAAAAAAATTAATACCCACATAGAATTGTAAATATTATTAGAGAATATATTTTTACATACACACACACATACACGCACACGAGAGATTCACCAAGTAATGCTTATCAAAGGATACCTTATATATATATATATATTTTTTATATGTGAAAAACTCCCCTTTTTTGCTGTAAAAATTATCGTTGGTCGCACAATTATCGAGAGTCACACACGAGAGAGAGAAGGGTTCGTTCTCTCTCTCTCTTTCTCTCTATCCCTCTCACTCTCTGTCTCACTTTACTCACTCACTCACTCTCTTTTTCTCTCTCTCACTCTCTGTCTCTTTCACCTTTATACTCTCGCCTTGAGCATGCGAAACTTTTCAAGAATATTATAATCGCACAACGATAAGTATCGATATATCGATACTACGTTGTTTCACGGTTCAGAGAAAGAATATAAAAATATATATATATATATATATACACACATATACACAGAGACACGTTGGGATAACTTTCTTCTTTACTCGTCCTTCGGGAAGGTTTTTTTTCACGACAGTGGCTGCTTCGCAAATTATCAAAGATTCATATCTTTCCACACTTTCGTACCTCGTGAGCAGACAATTTTCCTTTCTAAAAACAAATAATTCTTCAAATGCTTCGATTTTATCCGAAAAAAAACACTCGATAGGAAAAATCCTTCGAAAATGATAATTCTAGGAAAATCCTCCACCCATCACAGCCAACGACGATTTTGTTTCACTCGCTGACGAGGATGTACGCAAATGCAAATAATTGTGACCTATAGAGGTCCTAGAAAAAATTAAAAAATAAAAAACAATAAGAAGACCAAAACCTAGTCAAAATCGGACCGACGACAAAATTAGTTGCGTCGAGAATTAAGGGAGAAAATAAGTGTGTAAATTGAAAGAAGGAAAGGAAAAAGCGGAAAACAAAAAAACAATGGAAAGAAAGAAAAAAAGAAAGCCTGTCTCGATCTGGTGGCATAGGTCTGATGCTGAACTTGACTCTCTCTTGCTCGCAGGTCCAATTCGTTCCGGCAGACTAGCGGTGGTAGGGCATTGCAGGGCACGGAGGGGGGAGGCTATCGTGGCGCCACCCCAAGCAGCTCCCTTATGGGCAGCTCCAGCATCTCGGCCCACCCCCTCCTGCCCCTCGGCGACCCCGGTATGTACCACGACCGAATACAAAAAAAAAACAGAAAAAAATCAACCACCACGAGACCAGAAAAAAATACAAAAAAAAAAAGTAACAACGAATACCACAAGAAGACGTATTTTTTTCGTTTCTCTTACTTTCCACGAACCGTCCGATTTGTTTTAAATTTAATTACGAGTTTTACGTTTTCATCGTTTTCTTTAATTTTTTGTTTTCGTTCGTACATTTTTTTTATACTTTTGTACATAAAACTGTCCTATCGTAGAGAGTAGCTAATTGTTTCTTAATATATATATATATGCATATATATATATATATACGAGAAAAATTATACATATATATATATATATATATATATATATATATATATATATATATAGATTTATGTAGGATATGCTTCAAGTATGATTTGTCCGGGGCTGCATATTTGATAATTGGGACTGAGGTGCGTAAAGGTGAATGACTCGAATTTTTTTAAATAAAAAAAAACAAAATAAAAACAGTATATGTTGAAAAAAAGTGATATTGCCGTAACGTTGCATCCCCCCTGTTTCACAGTAAAAACAGTATTTCGATGGGTCTTTCGCCGCAACACTGTCACGAAAAACAGTGCGGTTTGAGAAAAAAAATAAACAAACTCATAAACAACAACATACAAAAAAATCAACAACGTGACAAAAAAAAAGGAAACGACACACGCACGACACACAGGACGGAGGAAACGTCGGGAGAATGAGCCACCGACGGTTTGCGTTACCCGTTTTACATTAACAATACAAGAAAAAAAAACATGCAGAAAAAGAGCTTTTTGATTGCTGGCGAAATTTGCGATTGCTTGCAATAGTCGAACCCTCCAAACGATCCCTCGTTCCCTACCACCTGTGCCAAGAAAGACAAAAAAATCAAAGGAAAAAAAAGAGAAAAACAATTAGGAACCAATTCCGACATAAGGCCACACTGTGACAGTTGGAAAAATAAGCTTTTTTTCATGAATTTCGGATTCATATTAAAGATATGTTATTTCACATGTATTGAGGAAGATTCAAGTAAATTTTTATTGAAAAAGAAAAAATAGTTGAGGTACAATAAATTTGTCCTAAAAATCACGAGTTTCGAACTGGTGCGGACGTTAACTGGAGCAATAATAGTCGGACATGTAAAATTTCTCCACGATTTTTTTTATAATAGTAATAGCTATCGTTGAGCGTAGCCGTTTTTTATTCTTTGAAAGTTACTATTCCTTAAAGCATCTTGAAGGAAAATATTTTAGGTGAAATTAATACTTTTTATTTCGAAACGTGGCCATATTTCGAAAAATAAACAAAATCAAGAACGGCTACGCTGAACGATAGCTATTACGATTACAAAAAAAATGGTCCAAAAAATGTACACATCCGATTATCATTGCTCGAGAGTTACCCTCCACACGAGATCAAAAACCGTATTTTCTAAAAAAAATTATTCTACTCCAACTATTATTATCTTTTCAATAAAAATGCACTCAAATCTAATCTAATGTATATTGACTAACATATATTTAATCAAGCCCCCCCCCCCCTTAAACCATAAAACTCATTTAAAAAATTCATGAAAAAACCCCTTATTTTCCTGACCCTCGCAGTGTCGTCCCTTCATAATCCAAGTCCGTCACAATTTTCGTAAATAAATTATAACGTCAGCGAACACGATTAGCCGGGATTACAAAAGCGTCACGTTGTTATTACAGCATTGGGAAATCCGGCCATGTCTCTATCATGCAGTTCGATGACACTGGATTCTCCGACGACTGTGACGAGTGGATGTATGGGAGGGGTGACGAGTTATCACCGTCGCGACGACACAGCTACGTCATCTCGGACACTAACGTCCATAGATGTACATACGGCAGCTATGCCGGTCAGCCAGTCAGCGGTGTCGTCCCAGTCGGCAGCAGCTGCGGCGTTGGCCCAGCATCGTCAACAGTTGCATCTACAGCAGTTTGCTATGAGCCAGTATCAGCAGCAACGGATCTCGTCAGCAGGTCGTATCAGCCCCTCTAACAGCAGTCCTCCTGAATTTCCACCACCGCGACCAATGCCCCGTCATCCCTGGCAGCGTTCGGCAAGCTGTCGTGAATTGTACGCCTCGTCGTTCGAGGATTCTGGCAAAGCTCGTCCTCGTGTCAACGACGACGAGAAGCGACAGACCGATGACGCGGTTGCCCAAGGTCTGGCCCCTTTTCAATTGCCGTCACAGGGCGAGCTCGACAATCCGGTCACTCGTTACGACGAGAGCAATCGTTCCTACAGCGCTGCCAGCTCGAAATTACCGTCTCTCGATCACGACTCGGTCCCTGATCGTGTTTACAGTAGTTCTTATCCCGGTACTTCGTCCTTATCGACGGAATCGGGCCACGAGGAATCCGGTCAGGCCGGTGATTTGTCCCACGATGATTTGTCCCATGATTCTTACGAATTGTTGGAACGCGAGCACGAATTTGAATATCCGGAGTCGTACTCGTCGCCACGGGACGAGAACGATCCAATGTCGGACAATAGCGACGAGGGTATCGAGCACGAGATGTTTCAGATGGATTGGGAAACCGACTCTTTCGTAAAACACAGATCGGTCAAGTCCCTCGACAAACAAATATTCAAATCCGTGCTCGCCGATCTCAAAAATTCCGGCAACAAGAGCAACAACAAGTCCATCGATCGTTACTCGACGGTCGCTAAACAATCGGATACGAATTTGATAATTGCCGAGACCCGTATACAACGTACCGGTACACAGATCGAGCGTAAATACGAGACTAGACAGGCCAATTCGGTCGATCAAACGGGTAGACCGCCATTGCCTCATCAGGACTCGGGTAGGAAGGATCCCGTTATTTTACAGGTACAGAAACAAAAGATGACGGTGATGAACGAGCTCAAGAATTTAAAACCCAAACACAAGATAACCCATGTAGATTCGGAAATATTGCGGGACGAAGGAATCATGAGACCGAAGTCACGTATCGACGACGATCTGAGTCCGGTCGAGCCGGACAAAACGATCGTCGAGCATCACGCGCGTGGAAGAACGGTGCGAGCTCGTAGTATAGCGAGCCTGGAGGATCATCCACCTCGTGTCTACGTCGAGACGTGGAGTATCGGTCGAGCACCGCCGATCGGTGACAAGAGATCGCGTGAAACTGACGTCAAAGTCGACAAGATTGCCAAAGCTTTGGAAAAAGAGCAGAGGAAAAGCGCGAAAGCGGACGCTCGTGAGAGAAAATCGTTAGGACGTTTGGATTCTCGCGAGCGTCGTAGCGTGGAGCGTCTCGATCTTCAGGAGGTCCAAGGATCTCGTCAAGATTCGCGAGAGCTACGACGTAGCATCGAGCGTCTCGACTCTCGCGAGAAGAGCGTCGAGCCGCGAGAACGGAACAACGGACGTCGTCACGAACATCGCGTTAAGAGCGTCGAGCGTCTCGACTCGCGGGAATCGCCAAAGAGCGCGGAGAATCTCGACAGAAGTCCGAAGGAAAAGAACGCAGGACGTTATCACGACGTGCGGGAACGTCGCGAGCGAAGTATCGAACGATTGGATTCACGAGAATCCCGTAAAAGTCCTGGTAGAATCGCCACGTACGATTACGATCAACGTCACACCCTGGAGCGTTTCGATTCCGGAAGCAAGAGTCCGAGAGATCGGCCGAGTCCACGCGGCAAGAGCGTCGACAAGCTCGATCTTCGCGAGAGCCGACCGACTTTCGATTTTGATCCACGAACGATCGAACGTCTCAGCTCCCTCGAGCGTATAGTCCTCGAGCGTTACGAGTCCGTCGATCGTGGACAAGACCGTAGAAGATCGAGCGATCGGCGCAGTTTGAGCAAACTGGACTCGCGAGAACGCAAGAGCTTGGAACGTTTGGATTCGCGAGATAAACGTACCAGCGAGAGTCTCGATCGGGAGGAAACGGAGACGCGACGAAACGAGGAGAATTCCGAGGTGAGAAGAACTAGAAAGAACGAGAAGGGAAAATCGGATGAGAAACCGCGGGAGAGGGACGATTGGAAGAGTCTGGAAAGAGCGAGGAAGGACGACGAGAGACGGGAGAGAGACAGACAGTCGAAATTGTCGATGGAATCGAGAACCGAGACGATCATTGGTGTTCCTAACGAAAGAGAATCGGTAAGACCCAAATCGGTATTTACCGAGTACGAGCCGAAGATCGTCGGTGGTATCGTCGTTGGATTCGACGATAGTGTCTTGTCCGGACACATACCGGTCGAGAGAACAAAGAGCGATCCGAATCCCGGGCGTCAGAGAATCGGTTCGAACAGCAAACGTCACATGCTCATGCATCAAAAATCGATCGATCTAACACCCGCCGATTCCGGGGACGAGGATCCATTCTCCGACGGTCCACCTAGTCGTAAAGCTAACGCCGATATTCCTTACACCCTTCACAAACGTCACGTGATGAACGGCACCGCGTCCGACGAGAAATCGGAATCGGACAGTGGGAAAAATAGCAAGAAGAAAGATTTACCGAAATTACCGTTGAAAATGGTTACCGATCTTTCGTGTCTCGATCTAACGAAATTAACACCGAGCACGACAAAATCATCGCCGGATAAACCGAAGAGCATTCTCGTCAGTCCGGACAAGCACAAAGTATCGCAGACCGCCGGTTTGGACAAGGCGAAAAGTCCGAGTAGTCCGAGCGCGAAATTATCGCCTACCGATCATAAGAATTTCGTCTGTCATTTGTCGCCGAAAGACGGTGGTAGCCCGGCGAAAGTTTCACTCTCGCCGCACGATCGTTCACCCACGAAGACCGTTTCGTTGGATCGTTGCAGCAAGAAATCGGCAAGCGGTGAGAAAATATCGACGAAATCGGCGAGTCTCGAGAAAAAATCGTCGAAATTATCGCCTACCGAGCCCAACGTCACGATAATATCGGTGATCGAGAAAAGATCGCCGAAAATGTCACCAACCGATCCGAGCGTGACGATCGTTTCCGTCATCGAGAAATCGAGATCGCCGGACTCGAGCTCGCGCGGCTCTGGTTCCGAAAGATCGCCGATGAAGACGAAAATCGCGATGAATCTCGCGGAGGTCGTCGGTATGGAGATCAAGAGAGAGCTCGAGCGTCGTGAGAGCGGGAGACTCAAAGTTCCCGACGACGGTCTCGAGAAGCAGGACAGTATCGAGAAAATTCCATTGCCTGAAATACCTGTGAAAATCGTCACTAGAGAAAAGCCACCGTTACCGATCAGAGTCAGCTCGATGGAGAAACGACCGAGCACGGAAAAACCGGCGATACCGGTCAAACCGACTCTGTCCTTGAAAGACAATTTGACGATGAGATTAGCTGCCGAGCTGTCGGAAAAAATTGTCGACAGCGAGACGAAGAAATCCGAGGAAAGTGTCTCGATCGATAAAAAACCCGAGACTTCCGGCGAGGTTGCTAAAACACCGGAAAAACCAAAGAATCTTGAAAAACCGAGCATACCGGAAAAAACGAAGCGTATATTGGATCGTATCGAGTCGAGATTCTCCGAGATAAATAAAAATTCACCGACGAAAGTCTCGCGTCCGAAAATCATCGATACCGGTTTCGACGATTTTGTCGATCCAGTCGCCGATTTACCGCTTGACGACGTTCCCGTCAAGCCCGCCCTCGAGCTGGACAGTCTTAAAGTTCCGGAATTTAATCCTTACATGCTCAGACCTCATGCCGAACCACTGAGATCGAAATCGTTATCGTTGGCCGAGGAAAAAGCACCGATCGACACTCTTCTATCCCCGGAAGTGGAGAACAAGGTCTTCGTCCAGCAGGACGTTTCGCCGAAGCGTGGCAAAAAATCGAAATCCGAGCCTAAGAAGGACTTCAAGAAGCAGTCAAAGTCTCTCGAGGGTGACAAACCACCGATGAAGAAGAGCGGCTCCAAGGAATCGAGAATATCACCAGCGAGCTCGAAGATCGACAAGTCGAAGCTCAAGTTAGGGGAGATGCCGCAAGAAATCATCATAATCGACTCGACGGACGTCGCGCCCGAAGTCAGCATAGTGCAAAAGGGAAGATCGAAATCGGTAACGCGACTACCGGACCGATCTTTCTCAGGTTCGAAAGAGGATAAGGACGATACGAAGAAGCCTCGAGCAAAATCAGCCTCGGTCGACGACGACATGATAAAAGGGACCGGAAGTCTCAAGAGCGACAAGCAGCGACCTCGTTCATTAGGCATATCGAAAAGTCTCGGCAGCACCGAGAGAGAATCGGTAGAAAAAGTATCGCCGAAAAAGACAAAAGTCAACGTGAAACCCGACGTCGTCAAGAACGCGACGCCGAAGGCATCGCCGTCGAAACTTTCTTCGAAGAGCGCTTCGCCAGAACCGGAAAGAGTCTCGGAGCCGATAGTCGAGGAAACTTTCGATCAGATGGAGAAGTCAATGTCCAAAGAATCGGCAATCGACGACAAACCAGAAATCGAGCAAACAACCAGTTCGAAATTCGTCCTGGAGAGCAAAGAGGAAAAATCGGTTCCACAAAAATCGGTGAAATCCCCGGTTACCTCGAGAAAGGCTGGACAAAGTCCGGTTCTATTCGCTCGTGCTCGTCTCGGTCTGTCCGAGGGTAGCGCGATCGGTTCGTTGCAACGTCAAGGCGCGACTCAATCTCCCACCGCGCAACGAAGAGCAAAGTCCCTCGACGCTCCTGTCATATCGGTTCACAAATTACCACCTGCCAATGCTTTCTCCAGCAAGGACGATACCGTCGACACTCTCGAGGAATCCGAGGATCAGAACGATTCACCGGAAGTAGCTGACGGCAATCAACAGTCCGGTGGATTGAAGCAATCGGTACAAATGGAAGCGTCGCCGAATCATCGATCCGAGAGTACCGATCACACGACAGTCCCAGAAATTTTTACCGATTCGCTATCGATGACCGAAACATCGGCTCAATATCTCGAATCACCCCTTACCGAGTGTCAAGAAATCACAACCTGCCCGGATTTGATTCCTTACGAGCACGACGCCCAGATGCAATCGGCAAATCGTGCGAATTATCGAGAGATCGTCGAGAGCGCCGGACCGAGGATCGAAGGAGCGACCAGATTCATCGATCAAAGTTCCGTCGAATCGGGTGCGGAAACCGATCTTCTTCAAGACACGAGCGCCGACATAAAAACATCTACAGCCGGTAGTGACTTTTCCACGAAGAGTCCGATTGCCGGTAGATCGCGAAAAATGATGAAAAATTCGGAGAGATCGAGAACGGAAATATCGAGCGACAGTTCCGACGGTGACAGGAGGGATTCCAGGCAGAAGATCAAAACAGCGGCGATAGTGAGCGACGAGCCGAGAACTTCGATCGATCGCGAGGAAGTTCCGAACGTTACGGTTAGCATAGTCGAGGAAAAGGTCGAAGTACCGGTCGAACTTGTTTACTTGGAGCACGAGGATGCTCCCGACATGGTTAAATCCCCGATACAAATATCGATAGAAGAATGCTCGGACGGCGAGGCGCCTCAGAGCGACGAGATTCAGGACGACATTCTCGATCAGGCGATTTTCCAAGCCAAACAAACGGAAAAGTGTCGTTTGGACTCGGGGGACACGAGCGAGGACACCCTGGATGCTCTAGATGCTCAGGTCATGCAGGACGTCGACGACGATTTATCGTCACCGGATTACGGTGTCGACAAGATGGACGAGAAGACTCTCGTCGAGGTGGAATTAACACCGGAATATTTAGAGATGAGAAGGGAGGACGAGGAAGCTGCCGAGGAATTGCCCGAGGACGAGCCTACGAAGGAGCGAAAGGAGGACGAGGAGACGAACAAGCTAGGAATCGACAAGAAATATCGTCTAAGTACGGAACGTTCTCGAAGCGAGGAGACCAATACATGGACACCCGATCGCGAGGATCCGGACTCCAGCTCGTGCTCGATAGCTCGACCTTTAGGAATCGGTCAGATTCAACCGATCTTCGATCGTCGCGAGATCGCGATGATACGTGAATCGCGGAAAGAAGGCTCCCTCGAGGAGGAGAGCAGTGGTTCACAGACGATTCACAAACCACCGGAATTAAGCTCGACCTGGAAGCCCTTTCCCCTGGAGAGTTCCGGTAGCTCGAGTCTCGACGATGGCTGGATGCCGGTCGACGACAATAATCATCATCAGTCCCAGTCCGAGGACAGCAACGGTCCCAACGAGGACAGCTTTCAGGAGGATCTTGATTTTCCAACGGGTCTCGCTTATCCCATCAATCCGGACATGATCGCTAATTATGGAGCTTTCGCCCTCTCTCGTACCCTCTCTCGAATCTCGGAACGTTCGACGACCTCGGAACAGGACAAAAGCGATCTCGAGGATTCCTTCAAACCGAGTTCAAGATCGCCGAGTCTCGACGACGAGTCGTTGATATCGAGCGATCATCAACCTTCTTTGTCCTCGGACCCACCATCGGCCACGGCGCTTCCTTCGGTCTCGGACGATCGTCGAACGTCCTCGGAACTTCCGGATATTCCGATCGACGTTCCTGGGGTTCACGAGGACGATACGAAATCACCGAGAGCGAGAAAGTCGCGATTGCAGATGCAAGCTTCCGAAGATTGGCCGTCACCACCGAGTTCCCCACTTTTCGATCCTCCTGTAGTCAGCCACGTCGAGACTTTTTACATGGAGATCAAGCCTGAGGAAGCTGTCAAGGTCACGGTAACGGACAGTACCGACAATACCGGTCAAGTAGCCGAGGACAGTGACTCGAGCGACGAGAATCGAACGTTGCACGACGATCTTCATTCGACCTTCATGGAGGACGGACAGAGCTCGGCGTCGGCAACGACCGTCGACGGTACCGTCAAAATCGCTGTCAAGCCCAAATCTAATTCTTACATAACCGGCTCGTCTCACAGCGAGGACACGTCCATGGGACTCTCCATGTCCGAGTGGTCCAGCTCCAACAACACAGTAAGACAATTTTGTCAATATTCGGGGACTAAATCGGACGACAATTCTTTAGCCGAGCTCGGAGCATCGATATCCGATTGGTCAGGTAGCACGACCGTTATACCCCAACAATATTATTCAGCGGTCGCAGGTGAGAAGAGTCAGAGCGACACGACAACCTCGGACAAGAGCGTGACGAGCATGAGGCCCAATTCAAAGTGTCAACACCTAGGAAGTCCACCGAGAATCGGTGACATGGATCGTGCCGATCTCGAGCAAGGGATTTACGACGACGACGACGACGACGACGAGAACGACGCTTTCGGCGAGGATGTCGACGACGCGATACCCCAGGACGAGTTCGACGAGGCGAGGAAATTCGTCGAGAGCCAATTCGACGTACATCGTCGACGTTTCGACGATCCGGGAGATCCGAGCGCCACCTATACCGATATCTCACCACCTCGTATTACTTTTCAGAACGAGTATGACGAGACCGTGGACGAGGACATCGACGAGTACGCCGGTCCTCTGCCCAGTATTCCAGGACCTATTCCAGAGGAGGACGAGGAAGATCAGCTCTACGACAATGTACCGGCGATGAAGTACACGAGTGCCGATCAAGTTCGAATGAAGGTCAGTCCTGGCGACAGTTCCGAGGACATGCACGAGAGATACGCCGATCTTGCCGCTAGAGTGCGTTCCGGTGAAGAAGAATGGTCCTTCGACGAACATCACAGAATCACAGATTCTGGTCTGGCTCAACGTACTAGTCACAGATTCGATCGTGGCTACTCCGAGCCTTCCCACGACAATCGTTACGGTACAAGGTCCACCGAGAGACCCGTCGTTGTACCAGCTAGAGCCAAATCAACCCCTTATTACTCAACGACGAGTCTCAGTGGTGAATCCACGACTTCTAGTCCACCGATGCAAGTCAGAGCTCAGATTAGAACGAAAACGATGGCTTACTCGTCGTGTCGTAGTCCACAGAGCGAGGGTGACACCTCGTCCAGTATGGACAGTCCTGGACACACTCCGGATCGTGGACAACGAGCTTACAGACGCAAGAGACAACAAAACGCTAAGAGACGACATCGCGTCGCTGTCGATCTCGAAGTTCGCGACGGACATATCGTTTCTAGCACAGATTCGAGCTTCGACGTTACCAGCATACCACCTCCTTTACTCGCTGAACCCAGCATCGATATCGCTGACGAGGACGAGGAAGAGACACAGACGCGCGAGGAAATCGTTAAAAGAATCGGCAGTTTTGGAAAACATCAGAAACGCTGAGAACGATAACTCGATTTTTTTCAAGGGGTGGGGGATGAAGTCAATTTATGCCAAGAAAATTATTGTTTCGCCAGGTCGTGCGGGTAACGTTCGACACCATCGACTCTACTGCGTCTCGCGCCGTTTTCAATTTGTTTCGATCGGTAACGCGAGAACTTGGAAAAAAGTGGCCTATGAATATTTTCGGATTTTCTTTTTAATGTCAAATTCATATTGCTTAAAAATTCATAGTTGTTTTATATTGAAATGTTCGTTTTTTTTAAAATTGTTAATATTTAGCGTGAGACAAAAAACTAGCTCGAGTCGTAAGTTATATAAAAAAAAAAATTGGAAATATCTGTTCATTTTTTTTGGCTAGACCGATCGAAAACAACAGCGAGGATCACGGTAATCGATTCGAGGGTGTTCGAACCGTTCCGCACGTACATGGTTCGAACTCGCGTTAAACGTGATTTTTGAGCGACGCTCTTCGAGTGTCGCGAGTCCCATAACGAGACGTGGAATTGGCCAGCTGAAAGCGACCTTCCGAGACTGAAAAAAGCCCAAGTAAAAAAACAAAAACAAGAAAACTCGAAATGAAAAAACAAAAAAAACACAAACAAATGAACAACGACGAACGTCAATAGAGCAAAGCAATCGGTTGAACGTGAGAGAGCGAGATCGCGCGAAAAAGCCCTCTCTAGGCAGGTTCAATATATAAAACTTTAATAATCTAGTCGCGAAGAGAAAATTTCACGATAAATGGAATTTATGAATCTATATATATATATAAAATAATACGATAAACGGAATTGATCCGTGATCCCGTCGATGATTATTTCCGACAGGATCAGGATACGTAGGGACAGGTTGGGATTAATTTTGGTCACGGTTGGCCACGAACGAGAAATCTCGTACGAATCGAGCAACATTAGAGAGGAAAAAGATTAAATAATTATAATCGTATAGGAAGAAGTTTTAGTCCCTCGTCTTCGTATCATGAGCAATCGGCGAGGGCTTCGAAGGAGCGAAAAAGCAAAACTTGGAAATACTCGATGAAAACGTAATATGATCAAAAAAATTGATCGGCGATAAAAAGAGCGAAAGAAAGGAAGCAAGGAAAACAGGAAATACACGCCTCGCGAGGCGTATCGTTTTAATCGTAATGTCGAATGTTTGTTACGCGTTCAAAGGAGTCTGACTTATAAACATAATATTCCTCTATATATATTATTTATATATAAATATAATTAAACTCGAAAAACACGACGTCAGTCAGAGGATCTCGTAGTGTTGAAACAAATATACGGTACGACGAGAAAAAGTTTTTACGTTTATCTCGAGAATTAGATGGAGTCCTCCCAGGTCGGGGATGCAATCGGGAGCTTCGTATTTAATTAATTATAAACTGTACCGTGACACAATGCGAGTTAATGAAGCCGAAAAAAATGTTTAAAAAAAAAACAATCGGCAAAAAACCGGTATTGGCTCTAGGCTTTAAAAAATACCACGATAGGTCCCGAATTCGAAGGAGTAATTAACGATTAAGTGTAATAACGATTTAACTATTAAACGAAGACGAGGACGAGGAGGATGAAAAAAAGCAAAAGAGAAAAAAAAAATGCGCGGAACGTAGGAATTATTGAGAGCGATTTGATCGTATCTGTTGATTTTAGGAGGATGACAATCATCGCAAAAAGACGAAGAGAGACAGAGAGAGAGAGAGAGAGAGGAAGAAACAAAAAATGGAACAAACCACCGTTGTTATTTCGGTTCGATTCTCCTGATCCCGATTGGATGATTATCAGTTTGTTGTTTTTATAGTTTAGTTCGACATTTTGAAATGAGGGAAAAAAGAAAATGAAAGAAAATCTGACGAGGAGGAGAGGACAACGTTGCTCAATGTAGATTATTACGAGAAAAGGTCAGACCGAATTCTGTTTTTCGTTTCTCGTTGATTGTTGACGTGGAATTGCAATAGAATAGATAATCGAGAATGCGAGAAGGAAATTCGTGAACGAAAGACATTAAGAATATCGTAGCGTTTGTACACGTTGATTTTACATCGTCGAGATGATTTTTGGTTCTTCGTTGAAAAAAAAAAACAGAAGAAATAAATATGAAGACAAAGGGAAAAAATGGAAAATAAATAACGACGGATGAAACGAGGATTTTCTTCCTCGCGTCGATCGTAGCGACAATTTTTTCACACCGAATTTAATCGTGACGGTCCCCCGTTAGTTTCTGTTTCAATTGTGCCTAGACGTAATTTTGCGTTTAATACCGTTTTTTGTACTCTACCGAGGAATCAAATCGTGAAAATTGAAATTATTCGGAATTCGCGAATTTACGGTAACGAGATAAATCGTATGTTTGGTCGCGAATTAAGAAAGACTCGTTTATCATCGGACGATCGGGAACGAATTGCACGAGCGGTTGAAATCTAGCTGTGTAAAATTGAATTTTGTCTTGAAAATATTTTCGTTTAAAATTAATTTAAGCAAAGGAATGCCAGAATAATTAAAAAAAACATTCATTATTATTGAATAGTTTCGACTATTCTATTTTTAATTAGACTAATTTTAGAGATTTTCTAGTCGAAATTTCAATTTTGTTCCAACAGTCGAGATTTATTTATTTATTTATTTATTGACTGATTTACGTATTTATTTATTTATTTATTTATTTATTTATTTATTCATATTACAAAATTCTATTTTGCGCAGTTTCACGCGCGACAATTCGTCCTGTCTCGTGTAACGAGCAAAGCAAAAAAAAAAAGAAAAAATTCTCGCCAACGAAAGCGAAGAAAAAAGAGATAAAACAAGAAGAAGAAGAAGAAGAAGAATAAGAAGAAGAAGCATGCGTGATTTGCGCGGCAAGAGTCATTCCTGTTAATGTCTTCCCGCTCGTTACGTACGTGAAAGATTTTCCTCCACTGTGAAATACAGAAAAAAATGGCAAGAAAAAAAAAGAAGAAAATCGCGACTATAACGAAACGAGATTATAGGCCCCCGGTGCTTTTTTTTCCGGAAAATCGTATCTCCCGCGTGAGAATTATTAGAGGATTTAGGAAGTAAAAAAAAACAGAAGAAAAATAACGAGAGAAGAAAATCATTCCACACCGTGATAATATTCATCGTTCATAAACACACACACACATACACACGATTAATTCGCACAAGACTCTATCGTTCCCCACGAGCGTTAGATAGTTAGGCCGATCGGATTAGTTGCAGTACTAATATAAATAATGGAAGAAAAAAATGAAAAAAACGTAAGGAAAAAATATTACGCAATAAAAGAAGAAAAACGACGAGTCGTTCGAAAAGAAAAAATCGTTTTCTTTTTCGAACGCCGATAACGATAGATCTATTTTTTCTTTTTTTTTTTTATCAACGAATCTTCCAACTAGTTTTCCCTATAAATAATCGCGCCTTGAGGAATAGGAATGTACATTTTTTTCCACATTTCCGTTAAAAACCTTCGACTAGAATTATTGATCGTTATTATTATCGTCGTTTTAAATTAGACCGCGATAAGAAAAATTTATCGATATGTTTACGCACGAGTGTCGAGTATCGATTTAATAACGATGGCATTTTTCGTTGCTCTCTCGGGTCAACAACAAAAAAGAACCTCCGAATCGCGCGAATATTTTCCGTGACGAGGAAAACGTTTTTTTCGTTCCGAACTCACTCCCACCGACAGGTAGAAAGACCAAACGATGCGAAGAAAAAAATCGTATTTTTTTTTTTTGGTCGATTTTTATTTGACCTATTTTTCGTTTCGATCTTCCTTCACCTTCGTCGATAGTCGGGAATTCGTTGGTCAGGTGTGAACGAGATCGAGACGAGCGATCGAACGAACGATTTAGTTGTTGAACTCTGTTGCTGCGATATAAACGTTCACAAAAAAACACACACACACACACACACAATGATAATGAAAAAATGAAAAAATGAAAAAATGAAAATAAAGAAAAGTCTGTTTTAGGGTCGGAACGACCGACCCGTTGTGTGTTAGTTGAGTATGCGATTGTATCGAACTCTGAATTTATCGTTTCGGCATGTGGTTGACTACTTGATATATTTCCCCCACTACTCTGCCTCCGCCCCCCCCCCTCTCGAACCATTTCCAAAGTTGACAACTAGTACTTGGAAAACCCCTTTAATCACGCATAATTTATTAACATAACGAAGCGTGTAATGCCGGTCGTCACGACGAGTCAATGAAAATTGTTTTGTTCCATCGCATCGAGACAAATTTCATTCGTTTCGTCGAGAACCAATTCGAACTAGTTCGAAGGTAATTTATTCGAATCGAGGATAAATAATAAACGAGCGGCCAAATTATTCAATTCGAGGATTCGATCGAAAATCGAATCGATCGTGATTCGAATAAATTTCGTTCGATCGATAAAAGAAAATAATTTTTTTGAAAATAATTACTGGGTGCCATCGAGTTGGCAATTTTTGTTGATTTTTCGAATTTTGTTATCATTGCATCCGTGCATCGTCTTGCAGACCCGCTATCATCGCACAATCATCACGCACTTTAAATCCATTACTGATTTTCTTTTTCTTACCAATGAAAATAATTCAGGGGATTTTATTTTATTAATGAACAATCGAGAAGAAGAAAAATCGTCGCTCGATACGAAATTAGGCAAAGTGCAGGTTTATCGTTATCGTTATCGTTATTATTATTTTATCCTGATAAAGGGTCTCACTGCACTTTGCACATTTCGACAATTATTGTTTTTTTTGTTATTTAAAGTATCATCCACGAGCCTTTGCGTCGATAAAAAGGGACTCGATGTAAATTTTAACAATCGTGAAATATTTTTTCCTTCTTTTACAAGAAAAACAAAAAAAAACAACAAATAATTCGCAGCGAATTATTTCGAATTTTTTTTTAAATTTATTTATTCGTTCTCGTTAGGTCGATTGACTCGTCTTTCCGAGAGGTATCGCGTACCTGTCGATCAGTGTTCTTCTTAGAAAAATCGAGGAAGGAGAATCTCCTACAATTGAAAAAAAAATTTTTTTTTGTTTTTTTTTGTTTTTCAAATTTAATTAAATCGAACATACATACAACAACATTACGTTGTTCCCGCTTTTTACGAATTAGCAAACGACTGAATACGGTATTCGATATGATACACGATATCTTTAATATAAATGAGAAAAGAAAACAAAATGAAAAACAGCCCCTCGACTCTCCCAACCAAAAACACATAACAAAAAAAAATATATATATATATATGAAGAAGAAAAACCCCCCCTCGTAATATTTGCAATTAGGGAACAAGGTATAAGTAGACTTACGAACATTCAGGCTCGTATATAAACAAAACTCTAAAAAACCAAAAAACCAAAAAAAAAAAAATCATGAACAAATTTCGTTGATTTCTTTTCAACTGGCGATTGTCGATAAATTAATTATTAAATACGAGTTAACGAACGACGAATTAATCGCCCGGCGGGTCCCACACGCAATAAGAAAACGAAGAAAAATCTCGCACGATTCTCAAAACGCGCGTCGATCCCGTCGATACATTTTTGTTTTTATTTATTTTGTTTCGTCAATTTTCATCTCGATACGAATCAAATGTCGTTTCCCCGTCTGATTTACGATACATATCCTCGAACATTTATTTATCTACTTGATAATTTATGCATTCCTTATTTTTTATGGTCAATTTCAACGACGTAATTATTTAACAAACAAAACAGAAAAAAAAAACAAACAAAATTTTTTGTTTTTTTTTTGCTTTTTAACGCGAAACGTGACATTTTTCATGAATGTAAAGTGACGATTTTGACAGGTGGTGATTACAACCGCTGGGGCTACGCGAACGGGTACGTGAACTCGCCGGCTTGGCACGTGCCGTTTCGGGTCAACCAGGTGCGTAACGTAATGGTTCACGCAACGCCACGCACACTGACCAATCGATTCTTGCCAATCTATCCGGAATGAGGCATTCATCTGTCGTGCGAGAGATCGTTGTAAAAGGAAACTCAAAAAACAAAAAAACAAAAAAAAACAAAAACCAAAAAATGGAACTAACCAAAAAAAAAAAAAAAAGAAACGAAACAATGAAAAAATCGAAATGCGATTGAAAGCACGTACGAAAAAAACATGAAAAATCAAAAAAATCGCGTAACGATTCTCAAAATAGCCGAGTACCACGTACCACGATATGGAGAAGTGAAAAAAATAAACGAACACAAAAAAAACGAACAAAGACTAAAAAAAAGAAATAAGACAAATTATATAAGGAATCTCGAAAAGTCTCTTCGAATCTCATACACGACCTTTTTATCGATCGGTTTTTTTTTATTGCATCAAATTGTAATTTCCTTAGAATCGTCGGAAACGTTCTTAAAAAAAAAGAAAAAAATATATTTCTGATCATATTTTCCTTTAGTTGAAGATGCCATGATTCACACGGATTGTTTGATACGTTGATCCACCTTTTGATAAATCACTCTTTTAGTTTAGCTCGGCGGGCTCTCGAGCGAGAGGAAGT
>OX637865.1:2944032-3061532 GCA_951802705.1 Netelia virgata
CCTTTTGATAAATCACTCTTTTAGTTTAGCTCGGCGGGCTCTCGAGCGAGAGGAAGTGGCGAAAAAAAAATTTGTTTTTCTTCTTTTCTCAAAAATATTGAGAATTATCGAAATTTCGAGGAAAAAAAAACATTTTTTTTTCGCGACTTTCGATCGTCGAGTCTGTCTCTCACTGTCTCTTGATATTCTCTCACCGTATCTTATTTTCTTTTCCAATTATCGATCACCCAACTCTCTTTCTCTCTCTCTTCTTTTCCTCGTTCGTATTTTTTGTCGATCATGAAATTAAAAAAAAAAAAAAAAAAAAAGTACCGAATCGCGATACAAATCTTTCTACAACGCGTAACCTTCGTCCGAATATCTTTTTATTGCCAATTATCGTAAAACGAGGTCTCAATTTTTTACGATGTCGATTTAAGTAAAAAAAAGTAAAAAAAAGTAAAAAAACAAAATTTTTAAATAAACAAATTTGTTTTAATTCGTGATATTACTCGATTGTTATCGTTGCGTGACGCACGAAACGCGGAATACGATAAATCATCGCGGGTCTATCGAATTTCCGACGCTCGGAGTTTCGTCGACGAGGCGTAAATGATTGATCGATTTGATTAATGAAAATTCGTCGAGACTTCCTCCTCGTACGACGACCGTTCTCTCGTCGGAATGTTATAAGTCATTGTCCCGATAACGACGCATTTTTAACATTAGGCCACCTCGATCATTTATCAAATTTGTCAAAAACACCAAATTCCGGAAAGGCGTCTCATAAAAACTGGATAAAACGATGATTATCGTCTCAATTATTCGATCGACAAAAAAAAAAGAATACATTTTTGGATATTCGCATTTATCTATCTTCCCCTCCGATCCACCGTTCGTGTCGAATCGAGAAAAATGATTGTAAATAAAATAAACAAATTTATATCAAAATTAAAATTTCTCGAACAAGAGAGACCAAAAAAAGAAGTATTTTACTTTTCGCGAAAAATACGTAAAAAAAATGTAAATAAAAAGGATATTCGTTTTTCTCGGTCAATTTAATTTCTTCGAACAGCCTTAGATCCGTTCTTCGATTCTTATATCTCTTATGCCTCGTGTTTTTAATCATTCAATGTTTTCTTATTAAATCGACTCTAGTTACGTCTAGACGTTTTTTTCATCACGAACATTATATACATATACATATATACATATATATATATATATATATATATATATATATATATATATGTATGTATGTATATATATATATAAATTGTCATATAGCTGATTAATTATCTCACACCTGTCTCTCCTGTGTTGTGTGGTACTCTGAGCTTTTCCCGCATCTGTAATACATCGATTGATTGGATTGATTTGATTTGAATTAATTATTGACTGTTAATATAAATATCACTGTGTGAACCATTGCGTAGCGAAACAATTTCCTATCGTACGTATTATTACAATTAATTAATCACCACTGCCAACTTTTTCTGTCACGATGTTTGACCGTATTCGACTATTAACGCACACGCGGGACTATAAAACTCGAAATACCTACGATAATAATAATAATAATAATAAATAATAATTAAATATATAATATATAATAATAATAGTGATAATAATATTAATGATAATATAATGACAGGAGTCATCGTCTCGTTGGACGTCGATCTTTTCAGCCATTCCGAATGATCGCGCGCGCTGTAGATCGCGTTTTTATTTTATTTTGTTTATTTATTTATTTGTTCAAAAAAAGAAAAAGAAGGAAAAAAATGTGTTCCTTTTTTTATAATCAATTTCGTAAAATGACGCAAGTCTGTTCAAGAATCCGCGAGAAAACAAAATCGCGAATATTTTAATTCCTTTCTTCTTTTTTTTTAACAGTGTTCGAACGATCGATATGCGTTTTTTTCTTAAATCGTATTTCGCCGTTTTTTTGTTCATGTCGTTGTTCGTTGTTGGTACCGATAGTTCCCTAGAGATTTTTTTCACACCACACGGTCGAAGATCGATCGTGTTCGGTCTGTTCGATCGAGACATATCTTCACTGCATGACGAAACAGGAACGGTCCAAATGTAAAGTAACAAAAACAAAACTATAGAAACTCTTTTTTGTTGTTTGCGAAATATGTGTTTTTTTCGGATAAGTTGTTTTCAAAATTCTTTTTTCATCAAGAGAAATTGTGAATTTTCTTTTTTTTTTTTTTTTTTTTACGTCGTTGGAAAATACCAAATATTGACCAGTTCGAGAAAACAAAATCTCGTACGAGCCACATCGCCCATAAAGAACGAAATTAGGAAATCGATCGATAAAAAAAAAAAAAAAAAAAGAAACAACAACAACGCAAAGAAATGAACAAGAAAAAGAAAAATTCGTTGTGCGTGCCAAGTCCACGAATTTCCGTTTAATTTTTATGTTTGGACCGGTAATATAATCACCACCCGTCGATCGTTGCAATCGTAATGAATTAGCTCCACGAATGTTCGAAGGAGTGTTTTTTGCTGTTCGTTCGTCTATTTCGAGTTTTTATTTAAAAAAAAAAAAAAAAAAAAAAAAAAAAAAAATTCTCTCAAAATTTAGTTGACAATTTTTTCGTTTTTTTTTGGTTTTGGTTTATTTCACTAGAACAATACACGATAACCCCAAAACGAGCCTCGCACCCAAAAAGTTCCTTCGAAGAGTCTTTCTCTTTGAAAAACATAAGAAAAAAACAACAAAAAAACGTGCATGCCAACCCCCGTACCCCCGTACCCCCCTCGATTAGATAAAAATGCCCGATCGCAAAAGGAAAAAGAAAAAGAGCGCAAGAAAAATAATTTTTCAAAAATCATGACGCAATTATTAAAACAAAACAAAAACGAATGTATTTACGCAGCGGCGAGATTTCACTTCTGTCGAATTCGTTTGAAAATGAAGAGAAGAAAAGTGAAGAAAATAAAGACCAGAAAAAGGGAGGATAAAAGTGGAGAAGGTTTGCCGAATTTGTCTTCGAAAAATTGCTTTTTTTTTTTTTCAATTATCATTTTATACATTGTAATTCATAAATCATCGTTTTGCAAACATGACAAAATCATCGTTCGTCGTTCCAAATATTGTTGTTGATGGATCGATTTTTTTTAGGAAAAGAAAAAACCCCCCAAAAAAAAACAACACTTAATTATTAATTCTCGTGTCGAGAGCGTGTCGAATTTGGCAAATCCTAAACCGCTGATAACGCGCTCGCGTTAAATAATAATTCGACGAGATTGGTCGTTTTTAGACGTGTTATTCCGAGAAAATTTAGAAAACTCCGTTTAAAAAACGTGTGCGAACCGTTCTCTCCGTCGATGAGAAAGCTCGATCGTGTGCTCGACCTCGTCGTCGGCTCGATCGCGTCCTCCTCTTCTTCTTTTTTCTCTTTCTCTCGTTTTATCGTCGAACGACGTTCGAAAATTGAAGAGGAAAAAAAAACGAAAAACGCGTGTCATCCAAATTTGTATTCTCGATGTCGTACGCCGTATTAAATACGCGAGTGTACGAGGCGTTTTTGAGAGAAGAAAAAGAAGAAGAAAAAAAAACATGTACAAACATGTATAACGAAGTATAACGAGGTGATTAGCTCAAAATTAACGAGAGAAACGGATCTGTCCGACGAGACGATCGAGCAACGATAGATCGAAGCGAGCGTGTAGTACCTAGGTATTAATAATAAAAAATAAAGAAAACAGTCTTTTCGAAAATGAAAAAATCCGAAGGAAAAAAGAAAAAAACAGTAAATCGTGAAAAATTTCGAGATTCGAATAAACGAGAACGACGGAACGACGCCCTTTTTACCGCTAGGATAAACAAAAACGAAAACATTTGGGAAAAAAAACGAAAAAAAAAACAGATTATTTCGTTCGTTCGTAATAATTCTCGTGCCACTTTTTTAACGATCAAATAACGTGCTTGTTAAAAAAAAAGAAAGAAAAACAAAAGAGAAAAGAAATCTATCCGTTATCCATGCGAAAAGGCTTTTCTTTTTTTTACCCACGTGAAACGCGCATACTTATGTGTTTGTATCGCGCGCAAACGGAGGGCGAAGAAAAATAAAACGGAGACGAGAATGATTGTTCGAGAAGAAAAAAAAGAAAAAGAAAACAGAAACATGGGAAAAAGAAATACAACCGTAGGGAATCTATTGTACATTGATTATTGATACATTAATTATGATATTAATAAATTATATACAAAGTCATTTACAGGAGTCAGTAATTTCTCTTAGGTTCTTAAAAAACAAAAAAAAATGTATTTTGTTCTTTGAAAAGTATCGGTTGATTTATCTCGTTTATTTTCTTTTGTTTTTGTTAAATTAATTTAAAAAACAATTTTGTTTTTCTTCGTCGACCAAAATTATTCATTTCGTTAATTCTCGTCCCACCTTTCGTTATCTCTCTCCGTCCGTATATTCGTATCTTTTATCGCACTCCTGGAATTGTTGGTCGGCTGGATGACAATGCCAAGTGTGAGTAAAATCCCTAATGGAAAACAAAAAACGAAACAAAAACAACAACAACAAAAACCAATTGTCTGTGTGTGAACAATGTTTTTTTTCTCGATGTTTAGATAGGAAAGAGCTTGTTTTTTATTCTGTCGAGCAGTAAGAGCGCAACGATAAGCCTGTTCGCGATTTAGGATTCGTCTAAAAAAAAATTGTTACTCTTGATTGGAAAATAATAATAATATTTAATTATGATGATACAAATTTAATCACGGTTTCTCGAAAAGTGTTGATCGGCGTTCGATAACGTTCGATACGTGATCAACGAGCAATTACTGTCTGTCCATAAAATTGCTGATTAAAATCAGAGCGATCAATCGACTTAATTAAAAATCGATTAAAGCACGAACAGGCCAATCGCTGACAAATTTGAAAGAATAATAATAATCGCATTTTAGCGTTTAAGTTCGTACACGACACCTTTCCTTTACCGGCTCATGTCACAGTAAATTTGACGAAGCGACTTGTATCGCAACGCACGTACTTTTATGAAGCAAAGAAAAAAAGAAGAAACTCGGGGTAAAATTATATGATTGGATGTTACGTTTATTTGTTTATCGCTGAATAAGCATTACGATCAAGTCGTTTTGATCGACGTTAATCGTTTATAAAGTCACGCTACGAGCACGTTGCGAGTTACCCGACGGTGTATGATTATGATTATTGTTATTAATTTATGCTTCAAATACATGGCTGATTAATTTGACCTTACCACTCAAATGCCCCCCATCGAAAGAATTATGGAAATATCGAATCGAGCTAATTTGCACACATGTGTGAAAAATTTGTCTCGAGAATTTCTTCATTCTTTTTTTATCTTTTTTGTTTGTCTTCGAGCATTGTAGCATGAGAATTTTATCGGTTTGTTGCGTCACGCGCAAAAGCCAAAGAGATTATTGATACAATTTCCTTATTCGTTTTTAATACGGACCTTCCGTTATCTCACTCGTGGATATCCTAAAATTATTCCCCCCTCCAAATGATCGTTTCAGCCACGAGTGAATTAACGGAGGGATTTTTCAGGATATCAATTTTAGGGACCGGGTTACTAATTTATTTTTGTTTACAGATGTCGAAGTCCCTAAGGAGGAAGACACGAACAAACAGGAGAACAACAATTCGTTTTTCGCCGATGCCAGGATCTCGGAAAAACAGAAAAATGGCGTTTCCGATATCAACGTAAATGTAAACGTGATAAACACGCCCGATCTGAGCCCCGTGAAGAATCTTCGTAACGGCGATGTCGAGGATACGGAAATACGAAAAACGAAAGTAATTGTAAACGAGCCATTTTTGTTGCCATTTTTATTTTTTATTTTTCCTTTGGAATTCGTACTAACGATCTTCAACGTTTTCTTTTTTCATAGCGATGGCCTACCGACAAAGCTTATTACATTGCCAAAGAGCTTCTCATGACGGAGAGAACTTATAAGAAAGATCTGGACGTTATAAATGTGGTGAGCGCTCGATCTCTCTTTATTTTCATATATTTGTTTGTTTATGTTTTGTTTTCAACGTCTATAACGATTCCGACCAAATTTTGGAATACTCATTGGACAATTGATTGTTTTTTTTTTTCAGTGGTTCAGAGAGGAAGTTGCGAGAGAATCGGATCTCGAGGGTGAAACTGCAGTGGGTTTGATAGAATTGCTCGCCGATGCTCACACTCCGTGTTTACAAGAGATGGAATCACGCCTGGCACGATGGGAGAGTAACGCTCGTCACAATATCGGCGATTTTCTCTACAATACCCTTCTCAATGTTTTGCCATTATACGATCAGTATCTCGAAAGTCTGATACCCGTACTCGAGAAGATGGAATACTCGATACGTACATCGCGACGTTTCGACCAATTGTGTCATGAATTCGAGTCACAGAAGCATTGTTATCTGCCACTCACTTCATTCCTATTGAAACCATTGCAACGATTATTGCATTACAACAGTATTATTGATAGTAAGTTTACGTTTCGGACGAAAGAAATCAATGTTTTCTTATATTTTTATCGATAACTTCCATATTTATGATTTTGTCGATTTTCATCAGGACTATTGGATCATTATCCGAAAGATCACACGGATTTCGAAGATTGTCTCGCAGCTAGAGACAGACTTGGCGAGACACTTCTCGAAGGACTCACAGTTTTGAATCAAGCGGTAAAACAGAAAGAATATTATATGATTATTTCGTTAATTTCCAACAGAGACGATTATAGCGACAAGAAAATTCTCTTTTTGTAAATATTTTTCAGGAGAACATGGTTCAACTCTGCGAGTTACAGAGAGATATTAGTGGCTTCGACAATTTGGTTCAGGAAGGACGAAGATTTATAAGGCAAGGATGCTTGCAAAAATACAGTCACAAAGGCTTTCAGCAAAGAATGTTCTTTTTGGTAAGACTGTTTTCAAAATTAAATTTCGACCTTTGCGATTTACCGACAAATGTTGACCATTGTTCTTTTTTTTCTTTTTCTTAGTTTTCCGACGTTTTACTCTATACATTCCGAACTCAGCAGCCGACTCAGTGCTTTCGCGTTCACGGGCAGTTACCTCTTAAAGGGATGACCATTCAAGACGGTGATAACAAGACTGGCTCGGACTATGCATTCGTCATACAAGGCAATGGCAATCAGTAAGTAACGAAATTTGTATTAATCGTTTTGACGCAAATTTGTATTAAAAATCTTGTGTCTCACAGGCCTTTGACCGTAGCGGCGAACAGCGAGGAGGAGAAAGAACGTTGGCTCGAAGATTTGATCATGACGATTCCTCAGGCTGATGCGATCGAGGGAAAAACCCCTTATTTGAGCTTAAAAACGTGCAGTGAGTAGTTTTATGTTCGGTCTCGGATTCAAGCTTTTCGAATTTTGTCGTTGGTAATGATATCTTGATAATGAAACGATAAGTCTTAGGTTCGGCCGATGAAATTGTGAGCACCGTAGGACCAGAGCTCGACAGAACGAGTTGCGGCGGGGCGAAAGCTTCCCAACGTATGAATACGACCGTTCACGTTTGTTGGCATCGAAATACAAGCATAAGCTATAGCGATCAACTACGAGCTTTTCAGGCAAGATCAGCGTTTCTTTATTTATCGATTGGAGAAACTAATCGCCGATATGTCGTTTCGACCTTAAAAAAAAATTATTTCCGGAAATTTCCGCTTGTTATAATTAATTTTTTTGTTAAATCAATTATTATAAAAGATGTTGGAAAGATTGCAATTGCGTGGATATTTTAACGTAATTTTTTTTTTTATTCCGACGACGTTATGAAATCGCAGCTGGGTAAATAAGGCTGATTCCTTCTGGAGAACATCTGCGGAGCAAAAAAATATCCCTTTAGCCGGCTTATCGCCAAAAGTAAAATATACTTTTTTATAGTAGATCCAGCAAACGATTTATATCGTAATTCCTTCTATTTCGAAATAAACATATATATATGCGCAAATAAATTTTGAAGTCGGATTATCGATATTTATGATCGTGTTTCTTCGTCCCATTAAACAATTTAAAAGCAATTTGTTTCTCGATACGACAACAAATATTGTATTCTCGATCTTTTTCTGCAATTTTCATTATAACACTCGTTTTTATATTTCTTACGATCTGCAGAATCAATTGAGCGGTTTTCTCCTGCGAAAATTCAAGAACAGCAATGGTTGGCAAAAGCTCTGGGTGGTATTCACAAATTTCTGTCTCTTCTTCTACAAATCGCACCAGGACGATTTTCCATTGGCCTGCCTACCGTTACTCGGTTATGCCGTATCAATGCCCTCGGATAAGGATGGAATAAATAAAGATTTCGTTTTCAAGCTCCAGTTCAAAAATCATGTTTACTTCTTCAGAGCCGAGAGCGACTTCACATTCGGAAGGTAAATGTTATTCGCTATGATCTTTCATGCGTCATCGTTAATGATTTATTCGCGCCTAATTGCCCCTTAATAGTCCTGATATTTAATTACATGCTCTTCATAATCTTGTTACACAGGTGGATGGAAGTCATAAGGAGCGCGACACAACAAAGTTATATACCGGTGAATTTCAGTCGAAAGGAAAATTATACATAAATTCATAAATTGTAAGACGCAATATAACGAATCGAAGATCTTCGAGATAACGCAATATCTTGCGTTCCGCAGCTGTATGTACTTTTATTTAATACATTTTGTTTGGTATCTTTAAACGATCGACGATTATATCGGTAACTAGATCGCTATTGCAACGCAGGAATTAATTACCGAAAGTGGAAGAAATTATTTGTAAATCGATGCCACGTTTTTTTTTTTTGAACGCGCACATACATGTATATGCAAACAAAAAAAACACGTGGCATATACAACTGTGAAATCAAATTTGCGGCCTTGATCGTCATTCGCTAAATCGAAGTGATTTTGCCTCGTGCGTAAGGACGTTTCTTTACAAAAAAAAAAAACAAAATTTTTCCATACCGATAAAAACGTAAATTGACGTTTTGATATAAAAAAAAAAAAAAAAAATAGCAAAATCATCGAATAACGCTTGATATGCCTGAGAATCGAAGTACCACTTAGATTTTGTAAATACGACGGATTTAATGAAAAAAAAAAGAAATCATGAAGACGCGATACTTTCGATGTTCGCGCGGCTTCGTGAATAATTTAATACAATAATCGGACCAATGTAACGAACGATTGAGTTATGTCTACCTCGTGGACAATAATTTTGTTAATACTTTAAGCCACCTTTTATTGGTAAAGGTTTTCGAGAAATTATTTACACGTGGAGAGAATTATTGGATGCCACGTTTTTGTGGGGATTCAACGATTTTTTTTGAAAGAAAAGTGAGAAAACAAATTCCAAAAAAAAGAACCTATTGAAACTTCGCGAATCATTGTCATATTTTTTCCTTTTTTTCCTCGAATTTATCGCATTTAAGACTGGTAGAAAAAAAATCATACGTGTGCAAATTTAGTACAAGATGATCTACGTGTAATGTGGAAAGTGCGTTCAATTCCGTATTCACTTTAATATGAACTTTTGACTTGTCGTCATACGCGATACGTATTAAACAAATTATCACGGTTCCAAGAGTCTGCCTACAGTCCTTTCAAGAAGAGAATTTCGAGAATCACTTAACAAGGATCGATCTGTTTTTTGTTATTGAAATTCGTTTATAGCTATGATAAGATTTTATATTATTAATAATATATTATATATAAATATATATATTACACACTTGATACAAATTAAGTAGTTACGAAATTAGTTTAATATCGTTTACGGAAGTGGCAAGTGGACAAGCGTCGAAGTTCGAATGTTCGAGACGACGGAAAGCCCATGATGAAAAACTTGCTCTGTGTATACATACGGCAGCTGTTTTATTGTTTATTTCGATTTTAAAGCGATGTAGAATACGCTACAATACGATAGCGGTATTTGAGCAAATATTGCGTCACATCCGAGAAATGGTTTTGCTCGATACACGCCAACTTCGAAATTCTCTTAAAATATTTTTCTGTTACGTTATAACAATTTGTTTCTACTATACGACAATGATAAGAGAAATACACAAAAAACAGAAACAGCTAATTGTGGATATTTCCCGCACAGTTGTAATCTTGATGTAAACCGTAAATATCTGTCGATAAACGTATTTCTACGATGGATTTGTTATTTATGTATCCGTAACGGAATTATAACGGAATTTCCGTTTTACTCGTCGTGTGTCCAACGATACTACGACGAAAAGAAAAGAAAAAACAAGAGTATAATCGAATTTATAGCCCGAACTACGGATGTTTCATTGAATCGATGACCTTCGAATCCTCGTCTGATTGTTTTCCTGGTTCATAAAACTTCTCATTATTAAGTATATTTATATAGTGCCGTTGATGAAACATTACGATAGGGGATAAAGCGAAGAAATAAATCTTCAGCACTGTGGATCTTGTCATTGACAGTTTATAAAATATAGCCCTAGTTAAGAAATGAAAAACCTGTTCAATCAGACCGACGAAAAGTCACCTAGCTACGTTTTCGAGGTTCGTGACGCCGTAACCTCCAGCCTATTGATTTTGCCAATAATATTTGTGACTCAAATATAATGAATAGATAAACGTAATGACGAGATCTTGGATCCCGTCATTACGTGATCATCTCGTGATTAAGGGGTCACGTACAGTTAGAATTTTCAAAAAATCGATTTTTTTTTACATTTTCTAAAAGTAGCACATTTGAAAAGTATTCTGTGAAAATTTTAGACGAATCCGACTGTTGGGTATGGAGATATGTAACTTTGAACGGAAATTTTTCTTCTGCATGTAAATCGTACTGAAAACTTTGAATGCGTTTTTCTCGAAACTATGTTTTCGAACACGGTGATCACTGTACCTCGGAAACGGCTTTACCGATCGACTTGAAATTTTGCTCACTTTTTCTAGACATAATTGTCCTCCGGATGAACGAAGGATTTCTCTAGGCGATTATTTTTTTTTTTTTTATAGCTGAAAATGTGAGCAAAATTTGGGTCGAAAACACAACTTTGACTTCCAACATCCACCATTTTGTGAAAAATCATACAATTTTCAAATCCTTCGATCAACCGGAGCATTATGTCATTAACTAATGATCCCTACTTTTATTTTGATTTCGGACGATCCGGTGACGAGCTGCACTGATCACCGCGGACGACCTTTTTTTTGGGACCCCTACGTTACGTGCGGTTATGGAAAAATTTCTGCATATTTTGCAATGAAAAATTTTTATTATTTACTTAAAATATATGTCTTTTGTATGGATAAAGATTTACGATTAATTATTTAAATGTGTCCCCAAAAAAAATTCGCAAAAAACCCCTTTTTTCGAAGTCCTAACTGTACGTGACCCCTTAATGCTTGATACGTCGTAACAATAGAGTTGTTGGCGTCACTAAACCAGTTATCACGATTGATGGAGGCTTTGACCGTTTTCAAGATTCTCAGCGACAATGACTCTTCCGTCAATGACAAACGTAAGGCCATCCGTCGCTTCCTCTGCGGTGGCTGGTTGTACGTAATATTCATACGCATGATTATACCCCGAGCCCGAGGTGATTGGTGACCAAAATATATCATGAAATTTGTCACACATGTGTCTTTGACTTAATCATGACGATTCGGCTCTGTCAACCCCCCGAGTTTACAGTATTCGGTTGAGTACTCATGGCCGATTGGTGGGAGTGATTCGTATATTAACGAGCGATTATCGAGGTGATGAGCAGAGTCAGATATGAGGCGGCATCAAGCAATCACCGGCCTTTTGGCCTTATTGGTACTCAGCGCATGCGCTGCTGGTAAGGATTGATCTTGAACGATTCCTTCGTCATTGAACTTTGAAAAAAACTAACAGTCAAAAATCTGTGAATTGTTCGCCGTTTTCTTAATGCGAGAACATGATTTTTAAAAGTGTCGAAAACATCATTTGAAAGAAATACAATCGATAACGATCGTTACGAATATTAATATTTTATTGTGGCATAAAATGTAAGTTTCCATCGATAACGAAGTACTTAATTGAATTTTCAGAAAATTATGGACAAAGTAACCCCAGTCGACTGAAGCGTGGTTTGATTAACGTCAATACTGCGATCGCCAATGCGGTTTCCAACGGTGGTGGAATTGCGAAGGCAGATGCTAAAGCTAACGGTGGAGGTCTTGCGGAAGCCGGTGCTGTAGCAAACGGCCACGGAGTTGCTCAGGCCGATGCTACCGTAAACGGTGGTGGTAAAGCAGTCTCCAATGCCGAAACCAATGCTGGACATGGTTCCAGTGATGGACATGGCTCCAGTGGTGGACATGGCTCCAGTGGTGGACATGGATCCAGTGAATCGCACGCTCTTGGAATCGGTATCGGAACGGACGCTGGAAAAGGTTTACTTGGAGGTTTGGGGGCCGGCCTAGGATTGAACGTCGATGTCTCCAAACAAAAGGGTAGCAATGGTCTTCTCAACGGTGGCTCTATCGGATTCGGTCTCGATCTTGGACTTGGAACCGGTGGTTCCCACGGTGGCTCAGTTGGTGGTGTCCACGGTGGTGGTGGATCTTTCGGTGGTTCTCAAGGTGGATTATCCGGTGGTTTCCACAGTACCGGCGGATCTTCTGGATTCGATGCCTCTTTCGGTGGTTCTAAAGGATCATCCGGTGGTTCCCACGGTACCGGCGGATCTTCCGGATTCGGTGGCTCTTTCGGTGGTTCTCACAAATCCGTCGGTGGTCTCCACGGTGACGGCGGATCTTACGGATACGATGGTTCTGAAGCAGGATCTCAGGGAGGTTATAACAAGGGCTCGTACGGTAGCGGTACCGGTGTATCCGTTGGTGGATCGCACAGTGGATCTGTCAGCGGTGGAGCTCAGAAAGGTGGTTTGCTCGGTGGCATCCTCGGTAGTGTTGCTGGCGCTGTTAAGGGACACGTGGACAACAAGGTCAAGCTGGTGCACGACCTCACCGGCGTCGTAACCGATAAATTGCACTCGCTGAAGGGCCACAAAGGTGCAAGTGTTGGATTGGGATTCGATGCCCATAAACACGTTGCCATCGGCGAAGCCGGTCACAGCGGCTCAAAAGGTTCGTACGGAAACATTAACTTTCCACCTCGCGGAGCTGGACAGTACTTGGAGTTTGTGGTATTTCAATTTGTTATTTAAAGTATTGCGCTCAAAGCGAAAATGTACTTAAGGTATTTTCCAGGTACTTTAAGTAACAAGGGCAAAGCGCAATATCTTCAGAAATTGTATTAGAAATCAATCAATAGTCTGAGTACTTTGCTCCAGTTCTGTGCGAAGTGATACCAATTTTTCCGAGTTCTGTGGAACTGTTTGTGACTATAGTCATTTAAAATATCACAATTGTTAGCAGGCTTTGGAAAAGGTAAGGGCAGTTGTGAGAGCAAACACGGTGGTTCCCATCACGCTGGACACGGTGGACACATCGGAGCTGGTCTCGATCAGTATGGCAATAATCCCGCAGGAAACGTTGGCTTCGGCGTAAACAAGCACGGTGGACATTCCGGCGTCAGCGGTGGATTCGGCGTAGACAAGCACGGTGGACATTCCGGCGTCAGCGGTGGATTCGGCGTAGACAAGCACGGTGGATTCGGAGCCGGAAATACCGGTGGATACGGAGCCGGAAATACCGGTGGATTCGGAACCGGCCATAACGGTGGATTCGGAGCCGGAAATACCGGTGGATTCGGAACCGGCCATAACGGTGAATTCGGAGCCGGAAATACCGGTGGATTCGGAACCGGCCATAACGGTGGATTCGGAGCCGGAAATAACGATGGATACGGAGCCGGAAATTACGGTGGATTCGGAGCCGGAAATACCGGTGGATTCGGAACCGGCCATAAAGGTGGATTCGGAGCCGGAAATAACGATGGATACGGAGCCGGAAATTACGGTGGATTCGGAGCTGGAATTAACGGTGGATTCGGAGCCGGAAATACCGGTGGATTCGGAACCGGCCATAAAGGTGGATTCGGAGCCGGAAATACCGGTGGATTCGGAGCCGGAAATACCGGTGGATTCGGAGCCGGAAATACCGGTGGATTCGGAGCCGGAAATTACGGTGGATTCGGAGCCGGAAATAACGGTGGATTCGGAGCCGGAAATAACGGTGGATTCGGAGCCGGAAATAACGGTGGATTCGGAGCCGGAAATACCGGTGGATTCGGAGCCGGAAATACCGGTGGATTCGGAGCCGGAAATTACGGTGGATTCGGAACCGGCCATAAAGGTGGATTCGGAGCCGGAAATACCGGTGGATTCGGAGCCGGAAATACCGGTGGATTCGGAACCGGCCAAAACGGTGGATTCGGAACCGGCCAAAATGGTGGATTCGATGGTGGATTCGTAAAAGACATCTTCGGTTCAGGCGGTGTACTCGGTGGTGGTGGTTATACCGGTGGACTCGGTGGTAGTCACGGTGGTTCAGGAAAAGCCGAATCCGACGCATCCGTAACCGGAGGCAGCGCATCGGCTACCGCCAACGCACAGGCCGGAGCCGGAGGTAACGCCGAGGCATCGGCCAATGCAAATGCTGGTCACGGATCAGCCAATAGCAACGCTGGAGGTGTGTACATTATTCGTACAATAAGCTTTATAAACAATCACTTTAGAAACGAGTGTTTCTTTACAAGCAAAGATATTAATGAAAAAATAACCAAATTATGGGATAATCAATGATTTCGTTAGTTTCAGGAAATCACGGCGGTTTCGATGGATTCGGACATGGCAATTCAGGTAATTACGAGAAATATGGTCAATCACAAGGTAGCAACTTCGGAGGTAACTCCGGCTTCGGCAATGGCTACGGTAATGGCTATGGTAATGGCTACGGTAACGGCTACGGGAATGGCTTTAACGGTCAATTCGGAAGCTGGCAAAATGGCTATGACAGCCAATTTGGTGGTTACCAGAATGGATTTTATGAAAATTCCAATGGCCATTACGAAAGTGGTCATTCCGGTGGTTACGGAGGTAACTTCGGAGGAGCTGGTTACGGGAAACAGTTTGGGAATGCCGGATATGATAAATATCCGGGCTATGGTTATGGCACTGGTGGTAATCGTGGTGATCACGCAGGTGCGAACGCTCAGGCGAGCGCGACAGTTAACGGAGGTGGAAACGCAAAGGCAAATGCCGTAGCCACGGGAAACGGTAAAGCATCGGCCAGCGCAACCGCCAATGCTGGAAACGGCGATTTTTCATTCGGACCGAGCAACGGTTTTCCAAAGTTAGTATAATTCCATTCGGTTCTTTTACAAAACGTGTTTCAATTGGCGTAAAATTGATTATCTTTTTTCCATGCATGCTAACGACGACCATAAACCCAAAGTTTCCGCAGTTACAACGGGATTATCGACCGATCGGCGATAAATCTCTTTGTTTTTGTTTTGTTTTTCTCATACGTGTCTCTAAGTTCAAACGATAAGAAGTATTCCTTCGTTTTTTCGTAGCTTCCACTCGCGTATCGGCGACGAGGACGAGATAGTCTCACACAGTGGCACCTTCGACGACGCTAAGGGTGGTGTCTTCAGCTCGAGCTCAGTTGCCGTTGACGGTGAAGGCAAGGGCAGTTTCAAGGTCGAGGCTGGAAAAATCCCCAAGTAATCGAGAACGTTCATCTTCGAGATGTCGATCGACAACAGGGCCTTAAGGATTTAGAGAAACACTTAGCTGCATCGAATGCTATTTTGTGCGATCGACGGATCTGAGAAATCCGCTTTTTTTTTAACAATTGTTAAAGCGGGAGAACTCGTGTACATCTAGATATTTTACATTTTTATAAATCCCGTTCGTGTTACTTGCAACCTGCTAGTACGAACAAGAACCACAACAACGAGACGCGGATAACGAAATGAAACGAGTGGACCAACTCTCGACTCAACGATATTTCTCATTTCTGGCATGTGCACTTTGTAACTTTGCGATAGAACTCCTTTACGTTTAATAAAATATAAGTATCATTCCAATGCTTTGTAAACTTGATTCGATCCGTTCGATTCGATAACGGATCGCTTGGTACTCGTAAGAACAAGTCGCACTCGTAGTCACCAACCGATTTCGATCGAATTGAAAACAGTTAAGAGCGCGAAAGATTTTAGGCTCGTCTCTCATTTCGTTCATCGACATTTACCGACGTCAAAAAAAAGACAATTGGGCAATGCACATTTTTGTTTTGCTTTATTTACATTAAACTTCGTCTCACTTGTCGCTAAAAATTAAACCGTCGTTGTTCGAATTTCTGAGAACACCGTCTTCACTGTAACGAGAAGAATCGCCGGCAATCCTGCCGTACAGCCAAGGTTGACGTTGTCCATTTCCGGAATGTAATCCTGATGTCGAGGTCGACGAAGCGGAGAACGTACCACTGGGAGAAGCCGAGGCTCCAGCGGCTGCGGCGCTGGCCACCGGACGTCCGTTCACGATACCGGAAGTCGCGGACGCCGCGCTCGAGGCACTCGAAGCACCGGAACCACCGTATGGATTATACGGCTCAGTTGGATATTCGTGATGTCCTTGTGATTGCGACTGCGCGTTGCTTTGAGAAAATCCGTTGAACGTCTGGGAATTACTTTGTGAATTCGCGTTTGAACCGAATCCCGTCGAGTGTGCGTTCGCCTGACTTTGACTGGAGCTACCAACGTTGCTCGGACGTCTAGGACCATGACGGTTGTCGTCATAGTGACCATGATTGCCGTATCTTCGAGAAGGAAAAGAGTAACGAAAAATTATTCGACTGGAAAAAATTGAGAAATCGAAGAAATCGACTCGGCGTTAATTTTGCATTTTATTTTTGAAAGATCGTCATTCGAACTGCTGATTATAAATTTATACTCACCCATTGAAGTTGTCGTAATTGCCATGATAATTGTCATTGTAATCGTGATGATTACCGTGACCATGGCCGTTGTGACGATCTTCTGTAACGTCAAGGATATTCGAGATGAAACGAAGGTCGTTAATTTTCCAACTCTCTTCTCTGACGCGAGAGGTAAAAAATTGAAAAACAAAACGAAAAAAAGGATAATTACCGTAATAATCCGAATTACCGTAGTCCTCGTAATCATCGCCGTGAGTTTTTACGGATCCCGTGCTCTCGAAAACGAAATTGGCCTGGCTGGCAACTTTGGAAAATAAAACGTACGAAATTACTCGCAAAAATGATAAATCTCTCATTAAACGTAAATAAATAAATCGTAATTTTAATATTGACTAATTTTAATTTAGTCCTGAAAAAAATTATCTTTAATTCAGCCTTAACGAGTTAAATAACGCGAGAATGATTTTTACTTACCGGCAAAGGAGAGCAACAAAATGGGGAACGCCCATTTCAACGTCACACTGTGATTATTTTTCGTTCTCATGATTATTAAAATATTAAATAAGTACTTTATCGCGATTATAAAAAAATAAATTATTAATCCAGTTTATAAAATTATCTATAAATCTATCGATCTGTCGATTTTTCCGCGAGTCACCGCGATGCCAAATTCACACTTTTGGATTTTAATTTCTGTTTGTAGATTCAACGTTAGCTGAACTCGAACATGTGACACCGGGATCATCGGTGTCCTCTAGTTTTATACGTGAAATCCGAGATAAATATATAGCTATGGGTCTTTCCCCCAGCGTCGAACTCGTCCTTCTCCTAGATTTCTGGTTTCGCGTCTCAAACTTTTTGTTGGTCGTTACTATTTTATTTCATCTCAATGTCAACTCTTCGGCGTATTTCGCTGGGTCAACGCGCGAATGTGGGCGCAACCAGCTTGCCCTGGCCCGTTAAAATTATTTCATCTTCGCCACCTTCCGCGAATAAAAAAGGATCTTCCGAGTCCGTAGCAAGGACACGAGAACTTGGATCGAAAGTCTCTGCCTATTATTCGTTACCGACTCGATCGTGGGCGTGTGAGTTGACAAATTTCTGTGAAATAATTCCTCGAACATAAATCAAAGTGAATCATCTATAAAAAAAAAAATTGTGTAATATCGAATAATAATAATAAAATAAAAAAAAAACATCGTTGAATCAACGACCCGATTTTTTTATAAATTGTAAAAATCATTCGATCATTAGGTTTTTTTAACGATAAATAAAAAATAGTGGTTAAAACATGTTTGTTTACTTTTCCAGGTAAACGAGTCCACCGGTTACGGTCGCGTGTGCAAATGAACCCGAGGGACCTTCGGATTTTTCATTATTGGCTCTTGGTCAATATTTCACAAGCTATTCATAATTCAATGCTACGGACCTCGACTCGTCTTCGTCGTGCGGTCGTGGTCACGCCTCCGGACCTCGAGAATCGTCGGGCATGACACTAGTCCCCTGCGGCATTTGGGATTTCCTGCGACGCGTGGTAATTACCCCCCGGTCACCGTTTCACGGTCAAATTATTCATCGAACGTCTTGCATCTAGCGAATGATTAAATATTCAGAATCTCATCGTGTCGGGAGTTGAAAAAAAAACAAGATCTTCACACCCTGGTGACAGTTTGCGTCATTCTTAGAAACGAGCGTTTCTCAGCTACGTTAGAGATTTTATTATCTTTTTTCTGTTCTTTTATTTATTTATTTTTTTACAGTTCGGTTCGATTATTCTTATGCGTCTCAGGAGTTTCATCGGTTTGCAGCCGGTTGATGGAAAATACGCTTATAGCGTGCCTGGAAAATTTTAAATTTATACAAATTGAATGTTTAATTAACGACACGGTGGTACATTAATATTTTGTATTGTTAAAGAATTTGTTTTCTTACCGGTGAATCAACCGTAATAGCCTTGTCTACCTCCATAGCCCATTCCGTAACCGTTCCCGTAGCCTTGTCGACCTCCGTATCTCATCATACCGCGTCTTCCATAAGAATTCATTCCAAAAGAATTCATTCCAAAAGAATTCATTCTAGAACGTCGTCTCCCTTATCAATGTAACGGGTTATAGATACTTTGCTTGGATTGTAAACTAAGCACTAATTAAAGTTTGAGGGACTATTGCAGTGGGAAATTTTTTGAAAATCTTTTTTTTGAGGTATCTAAAAATATGGTAAACATGCTTTTAAATTTTGGTCGCGAAATGCAAATTATTCCGGTCGATACAGACTGTCTTAGAATAAGGGTATTTGGAAATTTCACACTTCTTTTTAACGAAAAACTATTGAAAACAGGGGCCACTTTGACACTTAATTTTGAAACGATCACCGTTTTGTTAATTTTCATAGAAAAAATAAATCCGCCCTACGTCTTTACAATTTTTCATACCGGCTAATAATGTTTGTGATTTTTTTCTTTCAGACAATTTGTCGAGGAGTAGGACTTTCCAACGTGGGCAAAAAAATTATACAAAAACTAAAATTAAAACATTTTTATGTAGAATATAAGTCATTGGAATAAACGTAAAAAAAATTGGACAGATTATCGAATTTTATTATTTTTTTTAAATCATGAAAATCAGGTATTTTCAAGCCAGTTACATTAGAATTGTCTCTTAAGACCACTGGTAACTCTTAGCTTCGTTAGGGAATATTTATAATCATGTATGCACAGAGATACTCATAACTTTTTATTGTCGCAGATCGAGAAGAATTCTTGCACACGTTAACTCGTTGATCTATCAATAAACGTAAGAAAAATTGTACCTTGGCCATTGGAAAACGCGAAGAGGACGGCGATGAGAATGAAGAGTACCGAAACAATCCTCATGTCGAATGCTGTTTGGTCCAGGGGAGACTATGCAAGTGCGAAACCGCAGCATCCTTCTTATATACGAATGATGGGTCTCATCACCTTAATGTGATAATTGTATTGTTGTCGTTCACACTTCCTGGTATTAACGAAATTGTTCTCCTAACGGTATATTAGAAAATATCATCGCACTTGGTACAAAACTTCGTTTCGTTAGTTAGATGATCCATCTAATTAATCGAATATAATCATTTGATACATTAAGTAATTAATTAGAGAACGAGTAAAGGTGTCAATTTTATATTAAATCGAAGATTTGTGTCCTCGTAGTTTCTTTATTTTTTAAATGAAACGTTTACGTGGGATTAATAACGCGATGGTAAAAATAGGTCGAACGAGTGTTTCATGTTTTTCTTTTGCGATAAGACAGTTTTTCCTCGTTTTTATTCAACGATAGAACGCTCGTCCGGGACATATTCGCGTTATTCTAAGAAAACTTGTTTCCTCAGCAACGTCATAGATGCAAATATTACTCGACGTCCGTACGTGTACATCGAATATTCCGCAATTGAAACGAATTAAACTCTCTTCGACAGAGATTGCCATTAATGAGACACTTTTTTGCAATTTTGCTGAATTGTAAAATAGATTTATTGACAATTGCGATACAACGTGTCTGTTTTTTCGTTTCAATCGGTTACTCCTATACTAGTCGTCAATCTAAACTTTCCTGGGACTACGAATCGCGTCGAGTGTGACGTAATCTGAAAAATCATTTAGTTTTTACAATTTAGATTATTTTTTATTTTTGTGAAAACATATTCGTCTTTACCCTCGCCGGAAGCGATTCGTCCGCCATTGAATTTTTTATCGTAGTCGCCTGATCTTCCACCTCTGTTTTTATCGGCTCGATTGTTGTCACGAATTTATCTACCGATCTCACGCGACGGCTCGTATCGCCGATTTCTAATCGCATCGATCCTTCCAATAGCTTCGTCCACGAAGCGATCGACGATCGGTGATCTTTATCAATGCAACGTACTATGTCGATTATTATTTTCTTTTATCGGTATCGATTTTAATTCTTCGACAAAAGACAAAAAATGTTACCTTGGCAAAAAGCGAAGAATACCACAAAAAGGACCAAGACAAACGAAATAATTTTCATGTTAAATTGTTGTTTAGACTCGGTGAGACTGTGAAACATCGTCCGTGGCAACGACTTATATACGAATCGTGAAATTCGATAATTATTTTATTGTCGACGATAGTTCTTCCAATTGCTAAAATTATTTTTCTAACGGGTAATTTTTAAACAATTCAACCGGTCGAAAATAGTATAATTGAACGAGGATAAGCGAGTGGTTGGAAAGAAAACGGTCCATATCTGTTCAGTTTCATGGTCGACCTAATTTCACTCGTAAATTAATTCTTCGCTGTGTTATGTTATAAACTGTTGAATCGACTTTTAATTTTATTTCTCGTTGCGAAACACGGCGTATACAGTCATTTACAACGTTGATTGGAATCTCGGTGGGTAATTATCGTTTACAAGCAGTGATCAACATAGAAAATAAATGATGATTGTTGTGATGATTGATCGTAGAAATTATCTACGAACGATGGAACGTGCCACTCTTCGACGATATTTCCGATAAATGCGTTTTCGCAAAAATGGCATTGGAATTAAATAGCTAGTTAAAGAAAATCGAAATTAGGAGCGAGGATTCTGGCATAGTTTCGAAAATTATCGTTCAACCATGTATACTACAAAATGTATTTTTATTCAATGGCAGAAATAAGCACATTTTTCAAAATGAGTACAATTTCGATAATAACGAAGGTTCGTTATTTTACATATTTCATACGACTTATATTTCACATCCCCATGTTGTAATAATTCTTAATAACGATGCGAAATTTAGATAAATTTGATCACTCTGATCGAAATAATGGTCCATACTACAGACCCGTTGTTCGGTAGAACGCTTCGATAATTGGCGCTCGCTCTCTATCCATGCCAGCCTGTAATTATTTTTTGAATTAATATTTTATTTTTTTATGGGTGAGATTATAGGGGTGTAAATTTTAGCAATTATACTTTACCTCCGTGCCATCGACCGCCACCGCCCCCACCACCACCATGCCATCGACCGCCACCGCCGCCGCCACCGCCATGCCATCGACCGCCACCGCCACCGCCATGCCAACCGCCTCCACCTCTACCTCCCCACCTTTGAGCAGCGCCTGCATGGGTTTCAAATAATATTAAAGATTATTATTAATGCCGAGGGTTTTGACAGATGACCTCTGTGCCAACAGCTGTTGTCAACAGTATCAATTTTTCTATCCACTTTAAATATTTCTTTCCCCTTTAAATAAACTTCTTGACTAATTTGCAGTTGGTAGCTATTTAATAATCGACTAGGGCAAAAGAAAAACGAAAATTTGATTTTGCTCGATAATGTAAACACGGTAACAAAATGGTTGCTTAAAATGTAATATTGGAGGTTATAGTTGTACGTTGTTAAAACATTCGCCAATTGTCTTCTGACACGGTGCAGCAGAAATAAATGACAAAATTTGGACGAAATTTTGTCAGTGACATTCTGCCACGATTTTGCATCGACTGAGCAAAGTTTTTTTGGAATCTGTCACGTAATATCGTAGAATTTCTCAATCGCGTTTTCGAGGTGGGCCAAACGTGTAAAACTGGGTTTTCATGTTTTCCTTTTTTTTTTTAATACAAATTTGAATCACGAAGACTTTAAAGAAAAGAGAAATTTAAACTATACCCTGAACGCTGGTGACGGCGAGTAGAGCAAAGAGCAACGCGAACAGCACTGATAATATCTTCATCTTCGTTCCGAGACTCGATACGTTCCGGTAAAGACTGCACTCCGATGCACGCGAGCTTGCCCTTTTTATACGGATCTCCATAATAAAACGCAGATGCAAAAATGTTATTATGCACTTCTTTCAACGAACGAATCGTTCTGATTAGCGTGCAAGTTTCCTCTTAGAACATCCTCGAAATACCAACCCCCCACCGGCCTCAGCCCACAGATTGATTCATAAACTCGTTTCCACGGCTAAAAGCTATTAATACTCGTCCATTAGATTCTCCTTTGCGTTTCCCTAGGATGATTCTTTACCATTTGCCATCCTCACATCTTCAAGGATCATGGAATACTTATGTTTTATCGTTTCCCATCGTGTTTATTAGTCTCAATAAATAAAACAATTGGTCAATCGCAACTGCGTAATATTGTATCGTCGTTAAAAGTTTTTCAGTAATTAAATTCAATCGAGAGTATTATTCACACGTACATCGACATGTTAATTCTAGTTTCTTCGTTAATTATCACAGCGTTGAGGTGATTTCCTAGTGTGCGTGAACTTCGGGAATAACATGGTCTTTCCAGCCTGTTGAACAAATGAATAAAACAACAATGGTCGATTTGAATAATGATTATACAATTAACTATATGTAGTCGTAGGAAATGAAAATAATGTGTTCAAAGTATGTAGAACAGCTTGATGTAACTCGTGGATCAAGAATGCGGCACTTAAAAAGAGGTCCAAAATTGTTTACCCTGTTGAGAGCTACCACTATTGGCAGAAGCTGACGCGCTCGCAGTGGCACTGCTCGAGGACCAAGGATTTTTCGTCCCGGAATTTCCTGCTCCATTGTGAGCCTGGCCATCGGCGTTAGCGCTGCTCTGACCACCTATGAATAGTCATAAGCCATTAGTTATCCGTAATTTGAGGAAAAAAATCGCCAAACGCATGTGGGAATACCACATGAGTTTATGGGCGAAGTCGCGCTACGTGCTTTGACATAAATAATACTTGTTTTCCAAATCGCAGTGCTCTTACGTAAGACGTAAGCGTTGGAATACTCGTTTACTTACTTCCACTGTAACTCGAGCTCGAGGCGTACGCACTGCTGTGTGCACTTGCAAACGAGCTGGCATTGGCGAAGGAGCTCGCACTCGCGGTGCTCTGCGCGGATGCTTGTTGACCATTGCCGAGGTAACCGCCTGCTCCAGATCCAGAATTTCCGGCAGCGCCATAACCCGATCCTCCCTTTACGCCTGGCTTTTGTCCTTGTCCTTGTCCACCGTAATTTCCAGTGCCGGACGATATTCCAGTTCCTTGTCCTTGACCTTGTGCGCCATAATTTCCATTACCGGACGATACTCCAGTTCCATGGCCTTGAGCGAGAGACCCTTGGCCAGCTTGGCCATCTTGACCCGCATTGCCACTGCAGCCTGTTGTGGAATAACTTCCACCCTGGCAACCCTTGAAGTTTTCAGGCTTTCCGCCGTTCGAAGGGAAGTGTCCGTTGCCTTGTCCTGGAGAAGGACTTTGGCCGGATTGTCCGGATGCTCCACTGGACGAGCCATAAAATCCTGATGGTTTGCTCGGAGAACAGGAACCGGATCCATGGCAGCCTGCGTTAGAAGATCCAGCGGTGCTGGAATGACTGCTGGCAACAGGAAACTTGCCGGTTTGTTGTGGACCTCCGGCTGTAGGACCGTGACCACTAGGATTTAAGAATGGATTCGAAGGATTTGGCTTCGAACTTGAATGTCCTCCAGAGGCTGGTGGATGGCTACCGCTGCCCACCGTTATCTCACCGTTGAGAAAAGGATTCGAAGGTTTGGGCTTGGTCCCTGCAAATCCGCCAGTGTTTGGTTTATTGATGTTCGACACATCTATCTCTCCGTTGAGAAACGGATTAGGGCTGTGTTGACCTTTTCCCGAAGATCCAGATTGTCCTGCATTGCCCGAGGCAGATCCCCATGAGCCTGAAGGCGTTCCGTAAGATGGACCAGAATTAGAGCCACCGGGCTTGTACGTGGGACATTTCCAATCTCCCGGTGCGCAGGAACTTCCACTCTGGCTTCCAGCATGACTTCCGGCATAACTTCCAGAGTTGCTTCCGGCGGAACTTCCACCGTTGTTCACTGAATGTTGGCTATTACCTCCGTATCCTCCGTTAACTCCACCTGGCTTCTGGGAACCAGTTGATAAATCAGGCTTTCCGGGATATGCTGGACCAGAATTTGAGTCAGTGGGCTTGTTTGTAGGACATTTCCAATCTCCAGGAGCGCAGGAACTTCCACCATAACCTCCAGTGCTGCTTCCTGGTTTTGGACCGTTATTTCCGTATCCACCGTCGCTTCCTGATGTTGATGAATCAGGCTTTCCAGGATACGTTGGATAAGGACTGGAGGCACCGGGTTTCTGCGCTGCAAAACATTGCGAATCTCCAGGAGCACATGAAGTTCCGGCATGACCTCCATTGCTGCTTCCTGGTTTTGGACCATGGCCTCCATACCCACCATCGATGCCCGATGCGCTTGACGAACCTGTTGACGAATCAGGCTTTCCAGGATACGTTGGATAAGAATTCGAGACACCGGGTCTCTGGGTTCCGGAACAGTTCGAATCCCCAGGGGCGCATGTACTTCCAGCTTGGCTTCCAGCCTGGCTTCCCGCCTGGCTTCCAGCATAGCTGCCAGAATTGCTTCCTGCATAACTTCCACCTGTATTTCCCGGTTTTCCACCATTACCTCCTGAACCAGGTTTTCCAGGATACGTTGAACCAGCATTTGACCCACCGGGCTTGTTAGTGGAACAGTTCCAATCTCCAGGAGCGCAAGCACTTCCACCATTACCTCCTGAACCAGGTTTTCCAGGATACGTTGAACCAGCATTTGACCCACCGGGCTTGTTAGTGGAACAGTTCCAATCTCCAGGAGCGCAAGCACTTCCACCATTACCTCCTGAATCAGGTTTTCCAGGATACGTTGAACCAGCATTTGACCCACCGGGCTTGTTAGTGGAACAGTTCCAATCTCCAGGAGCGCAAGCACTTCCACCATTACCTCCTGAACCAGGTTTTCCAGGATACGTTGAACCAGCATTTGACCCACCGGGCTTGTTAGCGGAACAGTTCCAATCTCCAGGAGCGCAAGCACTTCCACCATTACCTCCTGAACCAGGTTTTCCAGGATACGTTGAACCAGCATTTGACCCACCGGGCTTGTTAGTGGAACAGTTCCAATCTCCAGGAGCGCAAGCACTTCCACCATTACCTCCTGAACCAGGTTTTCCAGGATACGTTGATCCAGCATTTGACCCACCGGGCTTGTTAGTGGAACAGTTCCAATCTCCAGGAGCGCAAGCACTTCCACCATTACCTCCTGAACCAGGTTTTCCAGGATACGTTGAACCAGCATTTGACCCACCGGGCTTATTAGTGGAACAGTTCCAATCTCCAGGAGCGCAAGTACTTCCGCCATGACCTCCAGCGGTGCTTCCTGGTTTTCCCCCGTTACCGCCATATCCACCGCCATTGCCCGATGAACTTGACGAACCAGCGGACCAATCGGGCGTTCCAGGGTACGTTGGATGAGTGTTCGAGTCACCGGGTTTTAGTCCAGAACACTTAGAGTCTCCAGCCGAGCACGGAGTTCCGGGGTTGCTTTCTCCCCCGAATCCAGGTTTCTGACCGTGACCTCCGTAACTTCCACCTATTCCCGTCGAATGTCCCGAGCCACTCGGATTTCCCGGCTTGCAACCACTCCCAGTTCCACCGCCGTGACCCTTAACACCTACAGGAACGCCGCCGCATCCATGTTGACCTTGACCCTGTCCATTACCATTTCCCGAACTCGAGCCTGTGGCGCCAGCTGCTCCGTGTCCTGCATTCGTGCCGTGATGACTCGGCTCGCCAGTTCCGTCTTCGTCATTCTCCCATTCGTATTCCGTCTCTTCGTCACGATCGTCTGATTGATCAAGGTCGTCGGAGTCACCCGGCTTATTTGCATTCCCATTCGCGTTCCCACCGATAGCCTTCCAGGCACTTCCTCCATCTACCGATGCGTTCGCAGTCGCATCTGCATTACTCGTGCTACCTCCGTTCGAACTAGCGCTTGCGGTTGCCGATGCGCTCGCAGAACTGTGAGCCGATCCAAAACCTCCAGCTGCAGCGTTAGCAGATGCGTGGGCGCTCGCTACAGCATTCGCTGAGGGACAACAATTATTTATGTTTTTTATTTTATTATTATCCGATGCATAGGAAGAATGTGCATATCATTAAGCCTCGAGGAAAAGACGCATTATCCTTTATTTTTATTAATAACATACCTGCGCTGTTGTGTCCTCCACTCTTAATCCCATATCCACCTAAGAACAGAATTTTCTCTATTATGGTATGTTCGATATCGTGGACGATGATGATCGAAGACTATAATTAATCTGAATTTTTAATGCATTCGTTTATCAAGATTGCACTTACCTGGACGTGCGTGAGTTGCTACGAGCAAGCCAGCGAGGGCTAGGAAAACTGTGGTACGGCACATTATACCGATTATCGATAATTACTATCCGCTGAATCGTGTGTTTATCGTACGTTCATTCCTTCTTCGCTCAGGTCTAGGCCGTCGATGATCTTCGTGCCAATGATTCGATAATTGACGGCGTGCGAAGCTTTTATATACGAATGATCGCTATGAACGAATCCCATGTCCCCCACTAGTGAAAGGATCTTGATTCCCGATAAAATGTGCTCACACCACGGATGTTTCCACGACGGAGTTCCCAACCAGGACGTCTACGAGGAACAAACGCCGTCAGGGTCGAGGAAGGAGAAAACTATTTTTAAAAGATGCGATATCCGATGTTAAAGCAACAATGTTTTTAGAACGGGACGAGCACGAGGTAAGAATGACAATATTGCGATGTTTGCGCTCACGTCACTTATTTTCGAACTACCAGAAAAAATCCCAAAATTTACATATTGACATAGCCTATCATCGTCTGAACCGGAAAACAGAAGTTTTCGTACACAAGACGCCGGGGATTCCTTCTGGTAAAAAAATGTCGATGAACGAATTGTCCTGAATCTTGGATAAAATTTTGATTTCTGTGAAAATCGGCGTGGCGAAATATCATACAATTTTGTTTATACCGAAAATATCCTGCTCGGATTTTTTGTTCGCTTTCTTCTAATAAAAAAAAAAGATGCGGCAGACAGATAAAGACCGGTATTTTCTTCATGGAATCGATGCGGACGGATCCTGATCGCGGTTGCAGACCTCCGTCTATTCCAAGAATACCGTACGCGAAGGAGAGACGGATGAAACATATAATGCTTCTCATTGAAATTCGTAAATCTTGTTTTCTTCTATTGTGCCATTTAAGTATATATTTAAAAATATAAATAAAACAATGATGCGAATCCTGTTGAGAGTACATTATTGCGCGAATTACCATAGTCGGGTGACTCATTGCCGATCCGCAGATAGTTTATGGGCTCGGAGGGTAATAAGCTAGTAAAGTCGTTTTTTTTTGTTTACATAAATATATATATATATATATCCTCTATATATATATATAATATATATATATATATTATAGGTATTCCATGAATGTGCGGTATAATTAAAATTGCAAAAAACGCAATGTTAAAAGGTTTACGATATTCATACATAAACACATGTTCTTCCTTTGTAGCGGCTAGCATTATTCGTTTAATATATACAATTCAAAATAATCGATCGAGAAGTTTCGTTATATCGAAACCAGTTATCAATCACTTAAACTCTGTTGTCTCTCGAGCCTTTTCTTTACAATGGAAAAAAAATATAATAATTACATCGACTCGAGAACACATTATCCGTCGTTCCATCGTTTCTGTATAAAAAGAAGACACGTTTTCTTAGAGAGAGAACGACCCAAAAATAAAAAGAAATAACAATGGGTTAAGCCATAAATCCTAATCACAAAGAGTGTCACTGTGCTTGTTTGTTTGCTTGTTTTGATTTTGACTGTGTATATTGTAAAATGCGACTCGACCAGCCAAAAACGTGATCGGATTCCTCAAACTGGTTACCAAGAATGCCACTCACGTGCTCGTGTGGAATATTTTTCTAAACGCATCGGATATTCTTCGCTCGAGCACGCGTCGTGATATTTTACCGCGAGTTTTCATCAATTTCATCCGGCAGTTATCGTGAGTTATCACAGTAAATTATGAATTTCATGTTAAACATTATTATCATTGTTATCATCATAGTATTTTCGATCCTACGGTTAGACCGTTTGGCCCTCGATTACGTATCTTTGGCCAAAGTTTTTTTTCTCGTAATGAAGCACCATGGTTGACATCCTATTTCCAAGAAACGTCGAGAGTCTTTGGAGCCTGTGCGTTAAATGATCGTTTTTCAACAACGTTTCGACAAAATTGCGACGAAGATTCACTTACTTCCGGTCGACTATCTTTTTTTTGCTTCAGGAAATCGTTTACCGTCATTCCGCTTAAAAAATGTTTTTGTTCACTCGCTCCTTTCGTCTAGCACCCATGATCAAGTTTGCCAATCTTTCCGATTAGGAAATTATTCAGAAACATTATTCGTTCGTTCGAGGAAGCCTTCAAGGATTTTCAGTCTCGTTGTCTCGTTATTCCATCGTCAGGAGTAAATCTTCACCCTCGAGTTTTGCGTTCAAAAGAATGTCCAGGGTCTTGATCTTTCCTGCTTTGGGCGCTTGTACGACCATCTCCATTTTCATCGCAGACAGGACTACGAGAGCGGCACCTTTCTCCACCGTGTCTCCCACCTTCACCCTTATGTCGATCACCGTTCCTGGCATCGGTGCTCCAATTTGATTCTTGTCGGATTTGTTGGCTTTCGGATGAATGTGAAGTTCCTTGAAGAAAAAAAACACACACACACATTTCTCGCTATTATACAAAATTCATTAATTATTCTACGTTGAGACGGACAATTCCAATTGGTAATTACCTTAACCGCTTCCTTGTCTCGGATGAAAACGGATCTGAGCTGTCCGTTCATTTCGAAGAAAACTTCCCGCTCGCCGTTCGGCGTAAGATCCTCGGCCATTGCAAGTGTCTTGATACCGAGAGTTTTACCCTTCTCGATCGTAACGTCGAATTCCTCGCCAACTTTAGGTCCCGTGAGGAATATTCTCGTGTCGAGTTTGTCGACGGGCCCGAATTTTTCTCTGAAGGTCAAATAATCGTCGGTAACTTGAGGATAGAGAGCGGCCGACATGATATCCTTGTCGGTCACGTGTGGATGAGATTCTTTAAGTTCTTTCTCCAATGCCTTAAAGTCCAAAGGAGGAAGACTCTCACCCGGTCTGCCCTTGACACGTGGCATATCCTTGAGAACTTTGGATCTAGAAAGAGTTACACGATCATGTCGTTAGAATTTCAATCTCAAATCTTAAACAATGCTTGCACTTCCTGAATCCTTGATAATTACCTCAGTGGCTCTGGGAATCCACCGTGCGGTTCGCCTATCGCACCTTGCAGAAACTCCACGACGGATTTCGGGAAAGAGAGCTCTTCGGCTTTGTTGAGAACATCCTCCGAAGTGAGCTTATTCTGGACCATAAATTGAGCGAGATCACCAACGACCTTCGAGCTGGGTGTAACCTTGATAATATCACCAAGAAGCAAATTCGCCTCTCTGTAAGCCTTCTTAACATCCTCGAAGAATTCACCGAGTCCTAGAGAGTAAGCCTGGAACTGAAGATTCGTGTATTGTCCACCGGGTATCTCGTTGAGGTAAACATCGGCGTTGCCCGATTTCATGGTCGTTGTACACTCGAATGGCGCGTAGAGGGTACGAGTTTGTTCCCAGTAAGCGGAATAGTCGGAAACATCTCTGAGATCGAATTTGGTGTCTTGAGGAGTTCCTGAAAAATGACCAATGACGATTTTTAATAATCGAGCGTCTTGACGATAAAAAAAGTCGTCATTCTTACCTTGCAGAGATGCAACGATCGCTCCCATCGAGGGTTGACTCGTCATACCGGACATACTGTCGACAGCGACGTCCACGACATCGGCACCAGCTTTCGCACATTCCAACATCGCTGCAACTCCGGCACCGGAAGTGTCGTGAGTGTGAATGTGTATCGGTATATCAGGATGTTTCTGTCTTATAGCGTCGATCAAAAGGCCAGCAGCTTTGGGTTTCAGTAATCCTGCCATGTCCTTGATCGAGAGTACGTGAGTTCCGGCTTTTACGAGTTCGTCGGCCAAGTTCGTGTAATACTTGAGATCGTACTTTGTCCGTTGGGGATCGCTTACATCACCGGTGTACGATATCGCTGCTTCGACGACTCCACCAGCTTTTCCAGCCGCCTCCATTCCTAATCGAAATCAATCAATGAATTATTCGTAACAATTGTACAATTTTTAATCCACCCATTTCTCGTTCTATTTAGAGGAAAGATCGCCTTACCGAGAATCAAATTGGGTAGATAATTAAGGGAGTCGAAAACACGGAAAATATCCATTCCGCATTGTACCGAGAGTTCGCAAAATTTGTAGACAACATTGTCCGGATAATTGGTGTAACCAACAGCATTAGCGCCACGCAACAACATTTGGAAAGGAATATTCGGTATGGCTTTGCGCATGTCGATCAAACGTTCCCAAGGACACTCGTGAAGGAATCTGAGAGCGACGTCGAAGGTAGCGCCTCCCCAATTTTCCAGAGCGTAGAGATTGTTGAATTTGTGAGCGACGAATGGCGATATCAGCAGCAAATCGTGGGAACGTACACGCGTCGCCAGTAACGACTGATGAGCATCACGGAAAGTTGTGTCCATCAGAAGAAGACCGTTGTGTTGACGTACAGCTTTTGCAAAAGCTTCCGGTCCCTGTTCCGTTAGAATGTGACGAAGACCCTTCGGTGGTTCCAAAATGTCTGAAAACGTTGAAAGCAATTTTTGTTTAAATCGTCCTTGGTCGAAAAGCTATTGGTATTCTTCTGGCTTTTCCATCACCGAGAAGCAGTTAAATTGCATTATGATAATTATAACTTCAAGCTGGACGAACAAAAAAAATGAATAATCAGGTATGCAGGCTGTTATTTGGAATAAATCGTGATTATGATAATTTGGTTAAATTATAATCGTAACGTGTAAAACTTATCGACACGTGGGCAGTGTGTACCTATGACATCCTCATCCTCGGCCTCCTCGGCGGCTGCAATCTTAGAAAAGTCTATAAAAAAATTGTCAAACAAAAAAAAATGATAAAAGCATGCCCGTTAGAGTGCAACGATGTTGCTAGTGGGGTGCGGTACTTAGAGACTATTCTCTACAGTGATGGGGCGATTTTCTTTTTTCTATTATATTTGTCGTTAATTGCCCAAAGTGGCTTGTGAGTGATCGAATGATCGTATGTATCGCGAACGATGTTATTATCAGTTTTATGCCAATTAAACGAAATTATTTTTCACTCACACAAAGAAAAAACTCGGATTACGATCGAGAATTGGTCGATCTTTTCGGACCTGCTGGAATTTTCTGAAATCTGTTCGCATCGAGGAAAAATGGGTAGTCTTAATAATTGTGTTTCGATGCGTATGAAGCGTGTGGCGTGAAAGCGAAAGAAATTTTGTTTATTAAAAGAAAAAAAAGAAGAAGAAAAGCGGAAATGAAAATTGAGCTTCCCGCTCCACAGGTACGAAGCAGTTGTCTCTGACGTCTGATCGACAATTTGAACAACAGGAAAGTGTCTCGACGGACTCATCAGCGATAGTTTTACTGGACGAAGTATTATTAATCGCGACATTAATAGAAATTTAGAATGTGAAACGAGAAAACATTGATTTCGAGATAAATGGAAACAAAACTGAATCCCTGACTTACCGATAGGAATGGTTGGCACGGTTGGCTTTATTTCAGCGGGTTTGAGCGTAGTTGCCAATGGTGTACTTGGTCCATTGACGAGAACAGTTCCCAGATAGTTCAATAATTTCTGTGCACGATTTTGACTAGGTAGGAAATTGAACAATTGGGGATTTTCATCGATGAAGTACGTGTCAACGATGCCATTGAGGAACTTTTGATTCTCCAGGACATTTAGGAGAAAAGGTATGTTGGTTTTTACACCGCGAACGCGAAACTCGCGAAGCGCGCGATTCATCTTGGCGCACGAAGATTGAAGATCACCCGCATGCGCGATAACCTGATGAAATAACATGGAAAATTTGATTAATACGCAGATTTCGTTTCGGAAACCTCACATGGCGAAAATCCAGTTTAATTATTTACCTTAACGAGAAGAGAATCGTAATAAGGCGAGATTATAGCTCCAGCGAAGGCAGACGCACTGTCTAATCTTATTCCCATACCTTCACCCGATCGGAAAACCTCGATTCTTCCCGTATCCGGTTGGAAACTTTTGGCCGGATCTTCGGTCGTCACTCTGCATTGAATGGCGAATCCTTGCGGTATTATTTTATCTTGTGTCATTCCCAATTCCGGAAGCGTCATTCCTTCAGCAATGCGAATCTGGGATTGTACCAGATCGATGCTTGAATGGAAAAGAAATCATACGTTTAATATTTTTACAACACCGAATTTATAACATGTCTTGTATTTCGTGGAATTTTTCTTTGAATTACCCAGTAATTTCTTCAGTAACCGTATGTTCGACTTGCAGCCTGGCATTCACCTCGATGAAGTAGAAATTTCCTGATTCATCGGCCAAAAATTCTACCGTACCTGCGTTCGAATAACCAACGTGCTTGGCAAGCTTGATCGCATGGTCGGTCATCTTATCTCGGACTTTCCGATCTAATCGTGGTGCAGGAGCTATTTCGACCACCTGCGAGTATATTCGACGATTTATAAGCCATAATGAATGAATAGAAACAAATTCAATGGGAAGGAACAACAGCTGATGAACGTATCGAACAATTTTGTTACCTTTTGATGACGACGTTGGACCGAACAGTCTCTCTCGTAAAGATGCACGACATTTCCCGCATTGTCACCGAGCAACTGAACCTCGATGTGCCTCGGCCTCTCGATAAACTTTTCTATAAACATCGCACCATCGCCGAACGAAGCTTTGGCTTCGGACGAAGCTCTCTCGAAGCTTTCTTGGACCTCTTCCATCTGCCTAACGACCCTCATGCCTAAGATCGAGAAATAAAATTGTATCAGAGGATTGTCCTCGAGAAAATTATCGATACGTGTTTATTTTTCTTACCTTTTCCACCGCCACCGTACGCCGCCTTGAAAATTACCGGAAGTCCATGTTTCATGCAAAATTCCATAGCTTCGTCGGCAGTTGTAACGGGACCGTCCGTTCCCGGAACTATTGGAACACCAGCTGCTATAGCCGCTTGTCTAGCCGCGACCTAACGATAAAGTTCGTTGCAATTTTTTATCATCTTTATTTTTCGTCTCTTTCTTTTTTACTATCGATATTCTACCTTGTCTCCCATCTGCTGAACGACCCTCGGCGATGGTCCGATAAATCTCATTCCAGCATCTATAACCGCTTTGGCAAAGTCTGATCTCTCGGAGAGAAATCCATAACCGGGATGTATCGCGTCGACCCCATTTTCCTTTGCTACTTTTATGATTTCTGGAATATTGAGATAAGCCGCTACCGGTGGCAAACCACGACCGACGATGTAACCCTCGTCAGCTTTCTGTCGGTGCATCTGCATTTTGTCCTGCTCGGAGTAAATCGCGACCGAGCGTATTCCCAGTTCCGTACATGCTCGAAAAACTCGAATGGCGATTTCACCTGGAAGGGAAAATTATTTTTTTAAATTTACTCATTGGTCTTATTGATTTTTTGTAAGAGCTAGTTCTTGCTCGTTGTTTCTATGACGAGTTAAAATATATATTTCAGTGAATTAGTTCAGTCGTATTAAAAATAAAGACGTACCTCTGTTCGCAACGAGAACACTTCTGATCGGTTTGTATTGTACATCGGTTCCAAAATTGTTGCTATTTAAATTGAGTATTTGAAGGGTTATCCTCTGTTTGGCCAGAGCCCTGCCAGCTTTGTGTGTCGCATACATTTTTCTTCAATTACTCTTTGTACAGACTTTATCAAATATAAAAATCCTGACAATATTTCAGGTTCGATTATTTTGTGAAAAACAGCTTCGTAATTATATTCCCAGATTCTTCTTGGTTGATTTTGATATTCAGCAGTTTTTCTTTTTAATCGTTAATTAGAAACTTGGTTTCTTCTTCGTAATAAGCTTGTGAAATCGGTCGTTTCTTGAAAGATCAGACGCTGAATCGTTTACAAAAGAGCCGAATCGTGCTTGACGTGCAAAATCCTTTCTCCTTTATTACACTCTCAGACACAAATCTTTTTCGCTCGTCTCCTCTCTCGACTTCCTCGCCTTGAACTCCTTATTTTAAGTACCTCGTTGCGTCGAAGGCTTTTTCTCTACTTCTTCGTACGGTTCGTTCCTCGTTCCCACTGTACCTCTTCGACGCGTTTTTCTGAAAACAATAATCGATTATATAACGAATTCTCTTTCTAATAACAACAAATTAATGAGAACGAAAAAAAAATTTATAAATTAGTTATCAGGATGACAAATTTGTTAAGGCAAGACACCACTTTGACGGTTAAAAAATAAGCTTTTTTCATCTATTTTTGAAATTCACTTAATGGTTTGGGTTTGGGCTCGATTAAATATATGTTATTCCACATACATTAAAATAGATTCACGTATATTTGTATTGAAAAAAAAACACACAATCGTTGAAGTATAATAAATTTTTCTCGAAAACACGTTTTTCAAACTGTTGCGGATGATAACTCGAGCAATAATGGTCGGATATGTAAAACTATTGGACGAAATTTTTTGTAATTGTAAATTGTGGAATTTTTGTAATTTTTGTACAATTTAAACAATTTGTACAAAAAGATGCGAAATATCTTTAATTGAGCCCAAAAAATCATTAAGCGAATTAATAAAAGTCACAAAAAAAGCTTATTTTTCTGACCGTCACATTGGGGTTTTGCCAATCAATACGTATTCTAAATGTTCTTAGAAAATAATAAATTTTAATCGAATAAAAAAAACCCATTTATTCATCTCCAATTAAATTAAACGATTAACAACCTTTATTTTTATTTAAATTAAACTAAACCCTCAAAGTCCTTCATTCTTTCTAAAATAAAACAAATTAGAAAATTGTATTCTCTCTTCGTGAATTGCGATAAATTAATTTATGTTTTTCATTAAGAAAATTGCGTAATAAATTTTAATCGAAATAACAAAAAGAAGAAGAAAAAAAGCATAGTCCACGATTTCCGTCGACCCTGAACGATCGATACGCGATTCGAATTATTCGCGTATCGATGGAAACATCGCGATCGATTTTTGATTTCAGGCCTCATTCATTCATCCTATCGCGAGCGTTATCGCGTCTGGGTCGAGACGAGGGGAACGAAAAAAAGAATTGTTCTCGTGCCTGCCACGAGGCGATCTCGCTGATCATCCATCGACCGTGTTTTATTATTCGCTATCTCGGCGTTCCGAGTGGCCCTCGTCGTCGAGAACGTTTCCAACTTTGAAGGAAAGAGAGAGCTTCGGGTCGTCGCTGAGCTTAATGACGTCGAGTGCGACCAAGAACGACGATGAACGACGAGGCCTTGGAACATTGAACTAATTGCATCGCGGACCAAACGACAGACAGACAGAGATAGAGCTCTAGGCTTGCCAATTCGGAAAATATGCGTACTTTTTACCCCTCGCTGTCCAACGAGTTTTATACTTACTCGGACCTAGAAATTCTATCTTCATTTCGTTACGTAATACATCAACGATTCGAGTATTAAATTTTACAATTTTCGAACGAAGCAATATCGCCACGTTTATTTATTGAAATTAATATTAAAACAGTCGTCGAACCCTCATTTTTTCAATATCGATAATAAATTATGTCGAGCAAATTTGCACGTGCTCGTTACATTTTTTATTAGCCGTTATTATTCAAGGTGACGAAGGTAAAACGGCACATGTGCGATTAAATTGCGATGGTATTTACCTCGTACAATGTAAATATCGTCGAGATTAAAGAGAACTGGGCTAAAAAGAATTAAATTTAGTTTGATCGTTTTTTTTTCTGTTTTTTCTTTTTCTTTTTTATCTGATGATAATGGAACGATTACATACTTTTTTGGGGTTTGGCCCGGATCGTATTTGAATATCAAGCGATTTTTATCTCGAATGTCAGAACGTCGAGATAAAAAAAATTGTACGTTTCGAAAAATACTCGAAGGACGGGATGGAAATTTTGGCATTTATGACATTTCGTCTTGTGTATTCAGTTTTCAAGGTCTCGTGGAACTACGCGCTATCGTCGCGATACGGTATGCTTTCGAGCGGATAACAAGTGTTACGAGGAATACATATATGCTATGAAGGGGAAAAGGAATTACGCGTCTCTATCTGTCTATGTCGTAAAAAGATTTAAGGCAGAACATCACTTTTTGATCTTCGGAAAAATAGACCTTTTTTCATGAATTTTTTTATTCACTTGATGGTTTTATTTCGAGCTCGATTAAAGATATGTTATTTCGCATACATTGAAGGAGATTCAAGTAAATTTTTATTTAAAAAAAAACAATAATTGAAGTACAATAATTTTTTTCTATAAACACTACGTTTTTCGAACTGGAGTGAACGATAATTCGAGCAATGATAGTCTGATATGTAAAATTTCTGTGAGAAATTGTTTGTAATTATAATAGCTATCGTTGATAGTAGTCGTTCTTGGTTTTCTTTATTTTTCGAAATATGGCCACGTTTCGAAATAAAAAGTATTATTCTCACCTAAAATATTTTCATTCGAGATGCTTTAAGAAATAGTAACTTTCGAAAAATAAAAAAACGCCTACGCTCAACGACAGCTATTACAATTATAAAAAATGTCGTGCAGAAATTTTATATATCCGACTATTATTGCTCGAGTTATCGTTCGCACCAGTTCGAAAAACGTGGTTTCGACAACAATTTATTTATACTTTAATTATTGTTTTTTTTTTTCAGTAAAAAATTACTTGAATCTACTTTAATGTATGTGGAATAACATATCTTTAATCGAGGCCAAAAAGAAGTCATGAAATGATTTTTAAAAAATCACGAAAAAAAGGATATTTTTCTGATCGTCACAGTGGGTTCGTATTTTTTATAACGCGATCTAAAGACTAACCATTGGACTCTTGGATACGTGACTCGCGCGAGTATGCTCTGATACCAATTTGTGCGATTTCACTTTCGAATATTGCACAATGTACCTTAATCGTTCCGCGTAATCCGCGATAAAAAGAGCAAATTGCTACGAACGAAGAAAATTTCCAAGTCATATATTCGACTGGTCACAACTTTATCATAACGATATCAATCAATCTTTAAAAATAAAGTGCTTTTTTAAAATATCATGAAAAAAAATCAAAGCCCAATTTCCACACTCATCATCGACTAAAAATTGATAAAAATCGCTTCAATCTTATCTGTGTGATTTATTCTCGGTTCATCGATCGAGTTCGCACTATATTTTTTCTACTATCTCATTTCGCCAATCTAGTTAGCTCGCTTGTAGAATTTTCAAGAACGAAACAAAACAACAACAACAAAATTTTTAAAAACCCACGAACTTGGAATCCAAATGGGGCGACAAATTTTTCAAATTATTCGATCATTTTGACGCAAGTTATTGCGTCAAAAAGACAAAAAGAATTCTTCATCCCGATAACCTGTCGACCTCTCGAACGACTTCGATACCAGTCGTCTTCCGTCGGGATCGAGGCGAACCCGAGTTTCGCCGGCCGGTGAACGCGACTGGCGCAACGAGAGAAATTCAATCGAATCTCGTTAAACGTACGCGCGGAAAATATTCCACTTTGGTGCGTCGTTTATCCGTCGGACAATTTTTTGGGCATGGAGTTTGATCGATATGAAATTTTAATTATTTCGTTGATCGAAAAAGGGGCAATTTTTTCCTTTTTTAAAAAATTATTCTCAAGTAAATAAATCGAGACGTTTTTTGTTGTTGTTTTCCTAACGAACGAGTTAGCGACGAGAGACACGTTTAATTAATCGTAACGTTTTCGTAATTAACGATTTGACGGTCGGGATAAAAGTCTCGCGATCAAAGTTCAAACCTTCCTCTTCGACCCGCGAACTCTGCTCGCTTAATATTACGCTTGCAGTTTTTTTCTCATTCCCGTTACTACGAAACTTGCATTCGCTATCGCTCGAAAAGTCCAACTCGAGACGAACCGTATCAAAAATTATCGCGGTAAATTTTGATTGATCGACGTTCGACGAGTTGTAATTTTTATTTGTTAATTTTTTTATCGCGTCCGTGAAGCTTTGATTAACCTTACTTTTTATTTTATTAATCGGAATTACATCAAAGTTTGATTTTGTTGATCGTGATTAGAAAAAATAAAAATAGAAAGAATGAAGAAATTTGATATGTTTATTAAATTTATCGAATTTATTTGTTGTCAAAGCCATACAATTCTTATTATTCTTGTTTCTATTTGATTAATCAGAAATCCATAAAAATTGTACATTATCGATGATAGTTTGAATCAATAAATAGAACAAATTAAGAAATTTGTAAAATTTATTAAATTCATTAATTCTATTTTCTATCAATTCTATAAAATTCTTATTACTCCCGTTTCTATTTAATTAGTCAGAAATCCACAAAAATTCTACATTATCGATAATAGTTTGAATCAATAAATAAAAAAAATTAAGAAGTTTGTAAAATTTATTAAATTCATTAAATTTATTTTTCATCAAATCCATAAAATTCACATTAATCCCGTCTCTATTTAATTAATCAGAAATCCCCAAAAATTCTACATTATCATTCAAATAACAATTTCAAAAATAAAATAAAAAATCTACAAACTTTATCAAATTTATCATTCGATGAAAAATGTACGAAAACGTCGAATAAATTTGGCTTTCTGTTATCGAACGCTTGTTTATACGTGGAAAAAAGTAATCAGGTCAGGAAGTAGATTGGGCGAAGCCGTAGATAAAACGAAACTTTCAACGATCGTTATTACGATCTCACCGTCCGATTTCATTCACCCCGGGGTGTACGTGAGTCATCGAAAAATGTTTTTCCGTAGGAATCGAGGCACGTAGGCTCGTTCGTTCAGGTGTATACACATATACACGATTAATTAAAACGTAACGTGGCTTCGTCTCGACGGGGACCTTTTTCGTTGCGTAATACGCGACGGCGTTTGTTTTGCCTCTGTTTTTTCCTCTCCGGCGAGAGTCGCGAATCAAATACGTATTTGAATCACGAATACATTGTTAATATCGTACGAGCGTTTACCGACCCATCGCGTTAAATCGGTCAATTAAATTCTCAATCGCGTTATAAAACCGCGAGACGCTGCGTCGGGCGATGATTTTCTTTTTTTAATTACAAGGTTTGATGCACTTTGGAACGGTGCGACGAGTGCAACGATCGAGAATCTCTCTAAGGCCGAGTTCTATCCAATCTCGTTAATTTTCTCGATTCGTTATAATATTTTTATCCATATCGATCGATAAAAATAATCGATATGGATTTTTTAATTTAAAACAAATTTATTTTATTATTATTTATTTTAGTATTATTTTATTATTATTATTATTATTATTCCATCTGTACAGTTTTTTACTTTTTACATCCCTTACTACTACTTACAGGCTATATTTATTTTAGTATTTATTTATTAATAAAGCGAGACTATTTTCGAGAGAGAGAGAGAGAGGGAGAGAGAGTTAATTTTCTCGATTCGTTATAATATTTTGTATCCATATCGATCGATGTAAATAATCGAGGTTGATATTTTTTTTATTATCGTCAATTAAAAAAAAATATTAGCTTTGTACTAAATTTTGTATTTTAAAAAAATTTATTTTATTATTATTTATTTTAGTATTTATTTATTAATTAAGCGAGACTATTTTTTTAGAGAGAGAGAGAGGGAGAGAGAGAGTTAATTTTCTCGATTCGTTATAATATTTGTATCCATATCGATCGATAAAAATAATCGAGGTTGATATTTTTTTTATTATCGTCAATTAAAAAAAAACATTAGCTTTGTACTAAATTTTGTATTTTTAAAAAATTTATTTTATTATTATTTATTTTAGTATTTATTTATTAATTAAGCGAGACTATTTTTTTAGAGAGAGAGAGAGAGAGAGAGAGAGTGAGCGGTGTCTTTGTCACGTCCGTCCACAAATTACTTTCGCGGTCGAAACAGCTGATTCGCGCTCTCTCAAATCGGTCAAGGATGTGGGCACGCACAGGTTTTGCACGCCCAGAGGCTCTCTCGCTTGGGAAATCGATAACCCCAGGCGCCTAAATAGACCCGCGCTCGAAACAAACAAAAAAAAAATTGCCTACGCACGGACGTTCGAACTTTCCTAGCGATCGATTTTCGGATCGACTTCATTTCGCCATCGAAACAAAAACGAACGATCCGTCCTTGAAATTCGACTCGAAAGTTCATCGATCGATTGTTTATTTATTTCCCAAAAATTATTCGACTCGTGTGTGATTTTTCGGCGCAACACGAAGTTGAAAAAATTGCCGTGTCGATTAGCAGAACGAATCTTCAACCGTTCGTGTACTTCCCCCCCCCCCCCCCGGCTCCGTCAACGAATCATCAAATTTATGAGATCGAGCTATCATCGAGACGTGACGAGAGTTCCATAAACGCTTTATGTACGTTAAACGATAATCATTCGTTATCGATTCTCGTTTACTTTTTAAAGGAGGAAAAAAAATAAATGTGTCACGTGCGTTGCATCGCTCACTAGGCGATCACAAGCAGGCGGTGAACAAGTTGAAAAATATATTTGCTTTCAGATACGTTATGCAAATAGAACGCGTTACCTTGATATTCCTTGCAAAAGAAATGAAGTACGTTCTCACGCGAACGTACGACGTGTTCACGAACCACTGTTTTACTTCTAGGTGTCGAAAAATTGCGGGTATAATTAATGTAAAATTGGACAAGCCATTAAGCCGAGTAATAACACGAATAAAATTCTCGGTTGTACTTGCGACCCGACGACGTATACTGTTTTCCTTCGCAATAAGCGGTGACCCGGTTATCAACCGTAATAACGACAGTGCTAATAAATATTCAAACAATCCGAGTACAGAAAATTGACGTTTCGTAATTTCCTGAATATTCTAATTTCTTATTTAATGATACGTAAAAGAGTGTTTCGTTCTTTTTTTGTTTTTTTGTTATTTATATCGGTTCACGTAATTCGAGTGGTTTACGACACTTTAATAACGATCCAAATATGCACAGACACGAGGAAAACGGTGTTTGTGAAAATGAAAATGAATTTTTTGTTTTCACCTATGCGTCACCGGCACGATCGCAAAGACGTACGTATTTGCGTGAGAATAATCATTTAACGCGTTAATGTACACTCATTTAAGATGATTTAATTCACCGAAGTTGTATACTTACAGCGTCTTAAGCCGGAGACGAGGTTGTCCAGCCCGTCCGGCTAAAGTCTAAACCGTACTAAAATCTTGTTTAGCAAATGCCCTGGCACACGCGTTCGACCTCTACAGAAATAGCATTGAATGTGTTAGTGGGAGTCGGTCGTGTACGTGAGACTCGTGGCGCCATCTTGTGCTCCCTCGGTCAATCGATAAAAGACGCAGTTTAGGTTTTTCGACGAGGTGATTTTTATTCGAGACACTTTCTTGTGCTTCAGTTTTATCAAATTTATTGAACATATCATATAACATATAAATCAACGTTACTTAAAGAATTATCTAAACGAAATAAAGTGAAAGTGAAATTTACATAGTGTACAATAATGCGACTTATTCTAATGGCCATAACCTCGTTGTTTTAGGTTGTCATGTGAACGCTTTAGCGAAATAGTACGTCGATAAACTAAAAAAAAACAAAGCGTTGAGAAACGAGGTTTTTCCTTTTGCTATTATAGACGTTGGGATAGATTTTAACGCGCATTTAACGAAGCAATATGTAGATCATACTTCCTGGAAAATGAGGAAAGTCGCGAGCCGAAATTGCGTCGAAGATCGAGTTCATGCGACATTCGCATGCAAATTGTAATGTGCGACGCATCGCGGCTTTTCTCTACACTATATTCGGGGTTTCCCTCTATTATGGTTGATTAAAGATTCGTTGCGTCGTGAAAATGCATCAATCGACGAAACGCAATAGTCTCGTACGATAGACGTTCTTTGACGGAGCGATGAATCATTGGCCAGTCACAAACCTTTACTACTTTGCACGATTTTTATAGAAATAGGAAATTGTACTCAAAATTTGTTTTTTCTTAAATAAAATAAATACACCGTCACGTTCAACGCTGGGTCAATGTCCAATTTTTTTTTATTCTCGCACTTGGCCCTTATCTTCTCGTTTCGGATCACCGATATTATTGACTCAGGACGACCGAGAGCTTATCGTCTTAAGTGTCTCCCTGTGACGTAATTCCACCGAAAGCGTCTACACTTTAGTAATTCTGTTGATTACACAATAATCACAGCAGAGCCCCCCAATGGCTCGAAGACGTGCCTCCACTTTATAATCTTTACGTCACTCATGTTTTCGGTCATTAAATATTTATATACGTACATTTCCTACAATACAAAATATATTGCATCAGGCTTGCCTCGTACTCGTTTTATTGGTATTTCATAGCGAACTTTGACTTTTATTTTTTGGTAATAGACAAAAATATCATGTTTTACAAAGAATCGTATGAACAGGGGGGGGCTTAAATTATAAGACAAAATAAATTGAATCGAAATACTTCGTTTTTATTTCTTTTCCACAGCTGTTTATTATCTCCATCTGCGAAACATTCAAAGTTCTTTGCGATAAAGTCGGATAGTTCAGACATTGATTTATATTTTTGCATTTTATAGCGGACTTTGGCTTTTATTTTTTGGTAATAAACAAAAATATCATATTTCATAAAAAATTGTATGATCAGGCGCTTGAATTATAATGCAAAACAAGTTGAATCGAAATACTTGGTTTTTTTTTTTTTCGACAGCTGTTTATTATCTCCATCAGCGAAAAATTCAAAGTTCTTTGCGATAAATTCGGATAGTTGAGACATTGATTTATATTTTCGTCGTATATACATTAGGATGATACAAAAATAATCTAAAAGATATAAAGCGGGACCAGCTCGCTCTTCTTTATATATTTCTTTAATTTCAGCCTCTTGTCGCGAAATTGTTTTCCCTTGTTTTAACAATTTCTGTTTCTTCATAAAAATAAAATCGTGGAAGACCTTTATTTTTCAGCTATTTATGATTAACGCTATCCATCGAAATGTCTAAATGCATCTGGTTTGTCCCGCGCCGAAAAAATCATTGTTTGGATTTTGTCTCTTTAACGAAGCTCAGTTTATCAAAATTTACTGCATCGTCGGCATGGCCGTGGATGAGGCGATGTCAGTAGCATCTCCGGATCTCCAAAGTTGAGTAACAGTTTTTGTTTGAGTATGGAAATTGACTCCCTGAAAAGAAAAAAGAAATTAAGTAATAAGAAATCGAGCAGAAACGTAAAAACTGTTAAAAAGTTTTTACAATTAATATAAAAGTTTATAAGTTGCTGGAAAAAAACAAGAACTCACGTATTTTCCATAGAAATGATTGTCACCCAGGAAAGATCCTTTGTTTCCGGTAAAACTGAACATTGGAAGAGGAACGGGAATAGGTACGTTGATACCAATTTGGCCAGCCTCGATTCTGTTCGTGAAGCTTCTGGCGGTTGCTCCATTATTCGTAAAAATCGCAGTTCCGTTGCCATACTTGCTTTTATTAATAGTATTTATCGCCTCGTCGAGGGTATCGGCGAACATGCAAACGAGGACGGGTCCGAAGATCTCTTCCTTGTAACACTTCATGTTAGCCTGATAAGCGGAATGAAAACAAAAATTATTTCTTGTAAGATATAAAATAAATAATCAAAATAATATTGATTATTAAAAAAAATATATATATATTAATCGCGGGGGTAGATTATTACTTTGACGTCGGTGAGGATCGTCGGACCAACGAAATTTCCATCCTCATAGCCGGAAACGACGATGCCTCGACCATCGAGATCCAAACGAGCGCCTTCTTGAACTCCCGACTCGACCAATTCGCAAATACGTTTTTTCGACAGTGGTGAAATGACTGGCCCGAGATCGGTTCCGGGAACATGGCCAGCGTTTACTTTCAGTCTTTTTGCCGCTTGTACTAAATCTGGTATCCATTCTTTGGCTTTCCCGACAAATATCGCGACAGACAGCGCCATGCAGCGTTGACCAGCGGCACCAAAGGCCGCACCGGCGATTTGGGACAGAGATTTGTTCTTGTTCGCATCGGGCATCACGATACAATGATTTTTCGCTCCCATGTTGCACTGAACTCGTTTTCCGTGGGCGCTGCTCTTTTTATAGATGTATTCACCCTAAATATAAATAATAATAGAAGTTTTAGAAAATTTTATTCTTTCTTTGAGTAAGAAATTAATTAATTTTTCATCGTCGACACGCACAGCCTGATCCGAACCGACGAACGAGACAGCCTTGATGTCTGGATGTTCGCAAATAAAGTCGACGGCTTCGTGCTGACCGTGAATAATATTGAGAAGACCCGGAGGGGCGCCAGCTTTTGTAAATAAATCAGCGAGCATCATCGAAGCACCCGGGACCCTCTCCGAAGGCTTGAGAATAGTCGCGTTACCACAAGCAACGGAAACCGGAAATGACCAAAGTGGTATCATGGCGGGAAAGTTGAATGGACAAATCGAGGCTGTTACTCCGAGAGGAACTTTGTACGAGACGATGTCCATGTCAGTTGCAACGTTAGCCGTCGACTCGCCCATTTGAAGCGTCGGAATCGCGGTACAAGCGTCAACGACCTCTGGAAAAAACAATTTTTTTGAAAAATTTAGTTTTTTTCTTTCTTTTTTTTGTAAGATTGTTTTTTTTTTAAATAAATTCTTACGCAATCCACGAAGAACATCCCCTTCGGCATCTGCCATAGTTTTGCCGTTCTCTCGAACGAGATTTTCCGCAATTTCTTTCTACAGTCGGAATAAAATTATTTAAATTTGATAAACAAAAACATATTTTTTCTTTTGTTTATTCGCATTTTCATAACTTACCGAGTGTTCGCGGATCAGAGCTTGATACTTGAGCATCAGACCCTGCCTTGTAAGGACACTCGTGTGCCGCCATTTTTCGTAAGCATTTTTTGCACTTTCCACCGCACTCTCCATTTCCACTTTCGTGGATTTTGGAGTTCTGCATAAAAGGCGATTTGTCGCAGGGTCGTGAACATCGGTAAATTCTGTACTTTTTGATTCTGTAAGATTTATAAAAATATGACAAATATTCAGTAAATTTGTATATAAAATTCTTTTTTCATCGAAGATCGAAAATTTTTAGCAATATTTCTTCATTACCGACGAATTGTCCATCGATGTACATTTTTACCGATGGAACAGCACTGCTGAAACTTCTCTTCGCAAGCTGCATCTAGAAACAAATATTTTTATTAACATATTGTTATATCGTTAAATCCGATGGCGATCAAAATTAATTAAAATCATTATTTTGTATCGTTTTATTAATCTGATGAGTATCGTTCCATCGGTCGGAATTTCGATCATTCACAGCTGTGTTTGCCGCTCTCGATACGCGAGACGAATTGGGAAATTGCGAAATTATCTTATTGACTTCATTCCCAATAGAGAGTTACACAATCATTTCGTTATCGAGCCTCCAGCATTGCTAGAGTGTACGATAACGATATTAAATGCAAATATAGCGTGGCAGATAAAGGTTATTATTTTCACCGTAAGGTGAAATATATATATATATATTTTTTCTAGTTATTTAGAGACCGACGTATGTTATTAAAAGAAAACGATTCGTAATTAATAGCATTTCCCGCCATACGGAAATTTCCACTTCACTATTCGAGCGCAGTGGATAAAGCAGTCAAGTGTCGAACACGCTCAATTATCTCGCAATCCAAAACATTTGTTCGGCTTAGATTTCACAAAAGCATTCGTACTTTTGAGAATGAAAGATGTCTTTCCTTACCTCGGATTTTGCGGTTCTCGCGATTAGCGCCATTTTTCCTGTTCACTGGCCTCACGAAGCGTCGGATAACAACTGAATAACAGGAACGCTCCAAATAACACTCTTCTTGGCTTCGCACGTCACACACACGAGTCTGATATGTTTTGAGCTCCACGAGCTCGGACGGTCTCGAGACGAATGTTTTCTGAATCGATCGTACAGGAGGAGCACATGATTAATCGGAGGGTATTTCACTCATTCAAAACACACAGCTCTTCTTCACGTCGTTGATCAGTCGAGGAACTTACCGCCAGCTCAACCACGTACGGCAATACCGACGGAACGAAATTTTATTTCACCCATCGAAGAGCATTTATTGCTGATAGTGAATGTGTAAATGTATATGCCCTCTGCGTCCTCTATCGCTTAAAACAAAATAATAATTTATTTATACGCAGTAGAATATTCGTAAATTCACAATGGTAATTCCAATTGCAAATGATTCTTAATTTAAATTGTAATGAGCGAGGTCACGGTGCGCTTGGCTCGAGGGGGCTCGAGTAACCGATCGATTCTGTCAAAGTTATGAAGTATTGAACGTCGAGTTGCACGATTAAAATATCTTAAGAAGCATTTTCTATAGTTTAAATGAATTCAAGAGTTCGAAAATATTGATACACAGTAGATGAAACATTCGAATAAACTAAAAATGTGTTATTTTATCCACGAGATTTTTATCGCCGAGGGGACAGGTAGAAATGCTATTATCACGATTTACCATAGGATTTATTCGTAGGTTACCGACGGTACGTAATCAAGTAATACTTTGGAGTTTCTCCGAGAGATGGCGACAGCGTCTTGAAAAATGACACGATCATATGGTATGGAGAATTATACCAAGTGTGTGAGAGATTATTATTTTACCATTGTTATTATCAAATCAGTGATAAGACAAATCAATACGTACTCGATAATTATAAAACGAATATAATCTCTAAATATTTAACAGTTTTCTGAAATCGTGATTGCTAAAGATAACTTAAAATTATTAGAGAAAGATATGAGTAACTAAATATCCTCGATGCGAACGATCAGAAAGGCAAAACATGGCAAAACAAAAATATGCGGCAGGTGGGTAAGACTAAAAATTGCGGATGACCGGAAGTCTTTATAAAAGCCCCCCCAATGATCATCGCTTCGTTGTTATTTCGTCGTTTCTTTGTTCTCTTTGCATTCGAAGTCAAACCGCGTCAACACATGCATAAACCAACCACAAATGTACGATCTCCTCAACCGACGGTGATATTCCCAACTAAAAATTCTGTGTTTGTATATGTATAAATATTTCCTTTCATTCGAGTCACGAACGTACATTTTGGCAAATCATTCGTGTCGGAAATTCACTCTCTCGTGGAATACCAATTCATCAAATACGATAAAACAGTGCCAACTTTTCATCACTAAACAAAATCAATTTAAAACAACATACGGAAAATATTTAAGGTTATGCCAGTGCGGATTCTATTCTTTTTCCTTTTTAATTCGTCTCGTACCGAAGTTTTTGTGAATTCGTTCAGCAGAATGGGATTCGTTACCGGAAATTATCGGTCAGTGCGATAGTTGAGAAAGTTTTCGTCACCCACAGGCGGTGTTAGAAAGTTTTTTTTTCCTTTCTCAAATCGAGTTTGCTTGAGTGGGGCGATCTATCGAGACGCCAGTAGTGCTATGAAGGGAAGGCACACTACGTTTCATACGCTGATGATATATATATACATATATATCTATACATTACACGTATTGCGTCGAACCAGGTTCGGACTACATCGAGCGCGATGGGAAAACCTGCAACGTCCCAATCGCGTAATACATCGTCTTAATATTCGTCGCGAGACACACACGAACCTCGATTACGAAAGGACGGTATCACGGCGTTCGGTAATTCGATAACCAAAAATATAAACACTCGTGCAAAAAAGAAATCTCTCGTTAACACGACGAGACGACATACGTCAAGCGAAAGAAAAATAGAAGTGAAAAAAAAATTTATTTCGTTCGATCGAAATCAATTTGTGAAGCAAAAATTGAATATTTTTCAAACCGAAAAAAAAACTGTCCATACGAGGGAAAAAAAATGATGAACCGACTAAAAGTCCAGTGTAATGTATTCCAGGTTTACACTTCTGTCTCTCTCTCTCTTTCTCTTTCACTCGGGGTTGTGCCATCGAGATTTATCGGTCGCTCGTCGCGCGTGTGTGCGCAATCGTGTCTCAATTTTCCTCGGGACACATACTAAACTCGAAGAGACAGAGACAGAGACAGAGAGAGAGAGAGAGACAGAGACAAAGAGAGAGAGAATAAATGTGTGAGAGAGAGGGAGACACACGGGAACAATTAAATTCAAGCGGTGTAGAGACACACGAGCGTTGGAGGCTCGTTGATATACACAACCTAGGAATAGATAAGACAATCTTGTCTCGGATCTCGGCGGTCGCATAAGAAAAAAAAAAAAATACCCTCTACACGTTTCGCGCGCAATGGGAGAGAGAACGAGCGAAAAAAGAGAAAGAGGCGAGGGAGGGAGGTAGGAAAAAAAAACGTAGAGACGAAATTGTGTGTACCGAGAGATGCTCGATACGTTTCTCGAACGCGTGTTTTCGCTTGCCACCGCGTCGGGGAGAGGAACGGGACAGACTCGTCGGTTTACGCTCGTAGAAACTCTGTCCACGAATTCCTTTGGCATCGAGCCAAAAATCACGGGGAACACGACAAAAAAAAATAAATAAAAATAAGAAAAAAGAAAGGTACATGGAAAATCGCCACGCACGTGGCTTACGCTATTTTGTACAACCTCGGAGACAAAGGGTGTTCAGGAATCAACATTGTGTCTAATTTGTAGTCCGGTCGAAGGATAAACGCGCTTTTTTTTCTTCCAATGGACACAATTTTTATTCTCGTACTTGTGATAAATAAAGGATTGGGTATAATTGTTTCAAACGTAAATATGTATTTTCTTAAATAGGCATAATAGCTATTCTTGAGCGTAGCTATTTTCTTGGGAAAATTACTATTTTTAAAAGTATTTTGAACGAAAATATTTTAGATGAAAATAATACTTTTTATTTCGAACCGTGGTTATATTTCGAAAAATAAACCAAATCAAGAACGGCTACGCTTGACGATAGCTATTACAATTATGAAAAATTTCGTGCAAAAATGTTACATATCCGACTATTATTGCTCGAGTTATCGTTCGCACCAGTTCGAAAAACGTGGTTTCGAGAACAATTTATTGTACTTCAACTATTACTTTTTTTCCAATAAAAATTTACTTGAATCTACTTTAATGTATGTGGAATAACATATCTTTAATCGAGTCCGAAACAAAAGCATTAAGTGAATTAAAAAAATTCACGAACAAAAGCTTATTTTTCTGACCGTCACATTTTCTGACTCCCTTAATTTATGACAAGGAACGCTAATGCCCGGAAATACAATTTTCTCGTGTTGTATAAATATCTATCTAGATATATATATATATATATTCGCGTATCTCCATACACGTATATTTTTAATCCGAAACCGGAACTAATGACACACCGGGCTCTAACGATACGAGAGAACAGGCAAATGTCTCGCGTTCTTTGTTCGTTGGCCACTATCACGGCCTTGTCCGGCGGGCTCGCACGCCAATAACGTCTCGTCGTGTAATAGTAAAACTTACACGCTGTAGTTCTGTAGTAACCTTCTCGAACCCGTTTCCTCCTTCCGTGTTCTAAAAATATTCGTCTGTTTGTCTTGGCCGACGAAATTTCGAGGGATCTTGCATCTTCGACGATCTTATGATACCAAAACCAAAACATGGTACCTGAACGTACCACGAAGAATGCCAACGAAGCTGTACGACTATTAGCTTGAAAAAATAACAAAGACTTATAAATCAAAATAAAAACAAATTTTGCAATAAGACAAAAAATCTGTCGACTCTGAAAATAAATTAAATATTTATAAAATATGTCTCGCCGTTAATGAATATTCTTCACGGCTGGTACAATTTTCATCGTTGATCGAACGAAGTGTTCATTCGTTCGTCGTCCATGCTGCATTTGCCAAAGAGAGATTAATTTTATCTCGTACCACTCGACTCTCTTACTTTCATCGTGTTTCGTCTATTGTGCCTTTGTTAATGTGAATTCGACTCACGCACGCAACGTCGAACGCACACACACACACACACATATATATATAAATACAAGTGCGTGCCGATACTTATCAATAGACAGTAGTAGCAAGGCACACGCCCGTTGCTAGAATTTGTTGTCAAGCACATAACAGAGGTGATATTCATATTTCACGCCTATCGAAGCGTAACTTTCTCGAAGATATATTCGTGACGATCGATATGTGCGTGGCAGGACTAATACGCGGCTCCTACGATAGCTTCGTTCACGAGCTCGCTTCGTACACCGTATCACGTTTTTCGTCTACCACCCGGCAAACACGACGTATTATTAACGTATAGAAATAAATATCGTCGCCGAGTTAATCCGGGTGTGTGCATTATTTACTACTTTTTTTTATACGAGGACATATTTCTCTCTCTCTCTCTCTCTCTCTTTCCCCCTCCCCTCTCTCTCTCAGGATATAAGATCGATCTTTCGACATTCGTCCCGGATAAAAAAAGCCTACTTATGCATATCTCTTGGTCGTTGGAAATAAAGAAAAAAAGAAAGAGAGAGAGAGAGAGAGAGAGAGAGAGAGAGAGAGATGTTCGGGCTACTTTCGGATTTATTCCGATCGTTATCGCGGTTCCACATTTTAATGTCGAATCATCTCGTGCGGGAGTGATCGCATCGAGATTGTCCCTCTTCGACGGATCATCGTGGCGCGCACCTGGCCCACGCATAATTCGAAGGTACTCGGTTCTCATTGTTATTCATCCGCGTGATACGCGGGAGAAGGAAAAGAGAATATATATAAAATAAAAAAAAAAAAAAAACTCTAAAAAGATCGCGATAAACGCGTGAATACCGACGGCACGATTAAACATTTGACCTTTGAAAATTTACCGAATTCGGTGATTTTAAAATGACGCGTCGTAAACCTAATCCGCTAGACATTAGTGTGAGTGAGCGGAAAGTTATCGTCATTTTACTACGAAATTGTGCTACCTCGTCATTTGACGACAACGGGCCATATGACCAATGGTCATATAACCCAAGCTGAAAGTATCAGCGAAACATCGTTAATGACCGGTAATTTACGGTCATTTGACGGCTCGGTAAACTGACCGACAATTTACGGTCATTTGACGGATCGGTAAAATGACCGGTAATTATCTCGGTAATATGACGCGATTGGTCAAATGACCGGTGTTTTGTAAAAATATCAACGAGGGGATCCTGATTCGAATTTGAGGGTGGTAAAAATTAAAGATTATTTTTTTCATCCGTAAGATCATCCAAACTGTCTACACCGACCGTTACGTAGATAGGACGAGAGTACGTTCGAGATCGAGGAGCCTATATTCTAGAGGTAGTACGGAGTATACAGTGCACACTGGACCGAATCGCTCGAGCGTACTTTCCCCCGAGAAGTTAGTTTGTACTGTATATAACCAGCATATTCAATGTGCACACTCGCGGCGTTCCTGCGGTCAGGGATTCATTGAAAGTTACGCCGCCAAGTGGTAAATGCCCACTTTCAATTGTAACGGAAGAAATACCCAAGCGTCACTTTCCATTTCTATCGCGTCTTGGCCATTGTCCGAGAATCGATTGGACGATACGACGAGATCTTTTTTTTTTTCATGGTTTTGGGCCTATCCGTCGTTCGACGAGGCGTGAAAAATTTCGTGCGTAAAAAAAAAATTACAAAATTACGGAAAATCGAATTTTATCACGTGTCGAAATTAAATTTCACTTTAGCAAAAAAATAATTGCAAATTCGTGTCTCTGTTTTTAATTCACTTTGAGTCGAAAAAAATTATTCTTCAGGAGAATACAACGAGTTCCGGTTTGAGAGAGAGAGAGAGAGAGAGAGAAAATTGGCTTTAACGCGTTTCGAGATTAATCGCGAATGGGTATTTTCGTCGATTGTCGAAACTCGGGTAAAGTTGTAACGGGTCGCAACCCCTTTATTTTCGCGCATTGTTGAACGATAGTTCCGCGTGCGTTCCGGAGTACTGAAAATATACAGCTGGTACATATATACGCCTACGTATAAATTCAGTAGTTTTATCGGTCGACTCGCGGGATCCTGGAGAGGGCTGAGAAAGCGAGAATGAGAGAAAAGGAGAGAGGGAGAGAAAAAGAGACGGAGATTGAGGCGAAGAAGCTGAATGGCGGATTGCCCAATCCCAACGACTCGATTCTGTACCGAGGGAGAGGCAGAGAGAGAGAGAGAGAGCGATATTTAAGAAAGAGGGAGAGAGAGAGAGAGAGAGAGAGAGAGAGAAAGGGATATTTAAGAAAGAGGGAGAGAGAAAGAGAGGAAGAGGGATAGAACTTGCGGTGGCGATATATTTTAAAATAGCACCGTGAACGACGGTGGAGAGGGCGAAGGAGAGGTGAAGGGAGGGGGAAGGTGCTCGCGGGCTCACGATGCTTGAGGCTGCTGCGCTCTCTCGCGGACGTCAAGGCCTCGGGCGTGAGGTCTTCGAGAGCGACGATAAATATATATATATATATATATATATATATATCTAGGCGGGTATAGTTTCGGCCAACGAATTTTCGTGGCCAGGGTCCTCTCCGCGAATCAGCCGCTACACGGCCGTGATTTGCATCGAGCTTTTTTCGCCACGACTGTGATCTCACCTGAATTATATATTATTATAATATCATCAAGCGTTGGCTAAGACCAACTTGTTTGTTTTTATTAATTAAATCACGTTAATGCATTTTTGATGAAAAGTTTGCGAATGCAATTTCATTTTCTCGATTTTTATAAGTTTTTGCTGTAAAATTGAGGATCGTGATTTGAAAAAACGTTACGAGGTGGCATTTTGAGTAATGAAAAAGGATACGAGAGGATTGGTTTTTTAATTAGGAAAATGAGGTAAGAATAGAGTGAAAAATAATAATTAAGTTTCTTATTTAATTGTTATTAAAATAAGTATTGAATTTTCATTTATATTATTAATTATTATAAAAATAGTAATTAAATTTCTTTATTAATATTTTTTAATTAATATATTTTTTCAGGGTTATCCTTCTTCTCTCGAAACGAAAGTTAATTAGTATCGTCGAAACGCGCGAGCTACGACTGTCGAATAGTCGGTAGGACCGACAGTCTCTATTTCTCTTTCGCTCTCTACGACGAGGCACGATTTTTCGTCGATCGGATCTCGTCATTGCTTAATGACACACGGAGTGTGCGTCTTCCGGTATCGCGACAGTTCGAAGACGCTGCGTACTTTCGCTTTCGAAAAACGACCGACGTCCCGTACGAGACCTCTCTATGTCCACACAAACGTTGAAGCTTAAAACTTTCTCCGTCGTCCGGATCATCATCATCATCATCATCATCACCATCAACATCGTCGATGTCGCTTCGTTTCAGCGTCGAGTGTGGCGCCCGAGCTATTTTCGTACGATCAATCATTCGAAGACCGAAACGCTCACGTTCGATTCCGACCGACTGACCTCGATCGCGTACGATTTATAAATACGTTCATTGTGTCGAAAAAAAAAATGAAATAAAAATCAAAAACAATAAAATGCGACAATTGTTTAATGCATTTTTCGATCTGAATTTTCATTGATTTTTTTCGATGATTGGAAATATTTTTATTTGATTTTTTTAAAATATTTTTGACTCGTGGAAATTTTTGATATTTATTTGTAAAAGAAAATTATTTCTCGCGAGCGAACGATCGAACGTCGCGTTTTACGACGAGAAAAAGTCGCGACAGCTTTATCGAAGCGTTTTACACACGACGACCGAGGTTGGATCTCTTATCGAGCGAACGCGAATGAAAAAAATTAAAAAAGAAAAAGACACGACAGTTCATTTTTGTAAGAATATTTTTATCGTCTCTTTATCGCGTCTAGGCCTCGCCCCGTCGCGTCCCGCGCTTCGGAAAACGCGCGTCGTGTTTGCCGACTCGTCGACGCGCGAGAACCGAGAACGTTCCATATAACGTACAAAAGCCAAGCAACATCTCGTTTCTCTCCCACAGGGTTAACAACACTATTTTTTGCTCTCCTTTCCCCGTCTCGACCAACGTCGCGAGCACATCCTACCGTACTTCGAGCAACGAACGATCTTATCGCCAATAAAAAAAACAATTCATCTATAGACAATTTTTGTGTTTCAATTAAAAATTAATTATTAAATTTATTTCATTATTGTATTAAAAATGTTAATAATTATTTTTACCATTTTAAACATTTTCTTTTCAAAACATAAACGTTCAAATATTCGAATAAAAGAAATAAGACAAAAATATGTTCGATTTTTTTTAATATTTAAATTAATAAATAAGACTTTAATCGATTAATTAATTATCATCATTTATTATTATTCTCTTAATTGTAATATACGCGGGTCTGGTATTTCGCCCACGTTATCGTGGCTCGAACAATCCGATCGCGTTACGAGGGCAGCGTTCATTGAGCGTTCGCGACGTAGCTTACTCCCCCCCTCCCCCTCTCTTCCTCGCCTCATTCCATCCACAATGCAATAGTGCAATTGATCGTCATCGAAAGTTTAATTTCCGTTATTACTAGTAAACAAGACACTCGCGTTTCGAACGAACGCCAACCTATTAACGCTTCGACTCAAGGCCCCTTGCCTCGTTTCTTTTTTTGTTGCATTTTTTCCACAATTTATATTTTTTTTATTTTTACGATCAGTCATAAATTATACGATATTCCACTCGATGGTCGATCGAACGTTTCGATTGAATGCGAAAAAAAGCAGACTATAACACACTTTGGACCAAACGTCAAGCCTCGTTCCTCCTTTAAATTGCACTTTATTACCAAAGAATTGAAAAAAATGTGCTATTTATCCCTTCTTTCTCCTTCACTATTTTTCTATTTGTTTTTTTTGTTCCTTTTTCTTTTTCGAAATTTATTTATCACTGCAACGTATGCACGACGCACTCGTTATCAACATTAATATTGACCGACTATCGCGTTTTATCAGGTCGGTATACGGAGAGCGCGAGAGATGTGGAATCTTTTGTCGAGTCGAGAGTGGTGCGACTCGTTAACGAATCGCGCCTCGGGCCTTATCCGTATCGGACGACTCGCGGTGTCGAGGGTTGACGACTTTTCCCTCGTCTTCCTCCCCTCTTCATCCTCTTCCTCTTATCAATACTCCCTCTTACGTCTCGCTTACGACTTTCTTCTCTTATTTCTCGCAATTCAACATTAATAGAGCGTGTATACGTTTTCCAATGTCAATAATTCTATCAATAATAAATCAAAAAATAAATAAATTATTTATAATAATTTTAATAACTTTAGTTAATTTAATAATAATCATAATAATAATAATGATAATGATAAAGATGATAAGATCCTTCGAGGCGTCTCTGATAATGAACGAAAGTCGAAAATCAACGCGTGGGACAAAATCGTACACGACCGCGTCGTCTGACCACACACTAGCTATTTCCACTACCACTTTCTCGCTTTATAGTCGCGTACCTTCCGCGGTCCCGTTCTGCCTTTCGACATTCACTGCTTGCTCTAAACGTTGTCCATATTACACACATGTACAACATATAATATATAAATATATATATATAGCGTACATATGTAAAATATGAGCAATATATATATATATATATAGTGACAGTTTTTTCTCTCAGTTTTTCTTTTTTCTTATTATTTTTTATTATTTAATTGAATGATGTGACCCGAAGCTTACGACCTCTGAAGCTCTTTTACAATATGCATATATATGTGTGTGTATGCAGTTTAATTGTAAAACAGCCTCGGAGGTCGTAGGCTTGGGGTCAGATCATTCAATTAAATAATAAAAAATAATAATAATAATAATTAGAAGAAAAAAACTACGCCTCTCTCGTTTCTGTCCCCACCTTGGCTCTTTACCACGCAGCAGCCTCTTCCCAAGTCTCTCGGAAAACAAGGCCCATTTGTAAGCCTCTTGATGGCTTCTGCGAGAGCCGGGCATTCTCATCGGGCTGACTCGAGAACCTCCGGAGGCATGGAGGAAGAAAAAGAAGAAAAAAAAAGAGGGGGAAAAAAATTGTACGTATGTGTACATATTTTGAACGGCCATGCGAAAGAGATACACCGATGACTCGGCTGACTCACAGTCTCGTTAGAAACGCTCGTTGCTGCGAATCCTCAACACGCGATGCGTTTTGAAAGATACTGCTGTTTTTTGTTGTTGTTGTTTTTGTTGCTTTTTTTCTCGTTTTCTACTTTTGTCTCTCGCGCCAACGAGAACGTTGAATATTTTATCGCGACGATGATTTTACATTTTTATTTTACCCGTTGTTGTTTTTGTTGTTTTTTTTTCGTTTCAACGATCGTTCGTCGAAACGATTTTTACGCACGAGCCTATAATTTTTCATAAACGATAGATAAATTCGTCGATACGTAAAAAAAAAAAACAAAAAATATTCGATCTCTTTTATCTCTTATCTTCGACGTTGAAAAACGAAAAAAAAACGGTGAAACGCAAAAATTGTGCGCGATTCGTGCCGTAGGGAGATGTGTCCGTAGTTCGCAATGTCGTTTATTCTTGAATCGTGGAATAAAGTTATAAACTCAAGGATTTTCTTTGTCTCACCGTGAGACCGAGGATTGAGCAAGAGAGAGAGAGAGAGAGAGAGAGAGAGAGAGAGAGAGAGAGAGAGAGAGAGAGAGAGAGAGAGAGAGAGAGACCAGAAAGAGCGAGAGAGGCAGAGAGAAAGTGAGAGAGCTGTACGAAAATACGTAAAGTGTGACGCGCAACGTTTCGCGAGAACATATACGTACGTGGTGCACTCATACGTCGCATTTTCGTTCATTTGTTTTCATATTTTCCAATGAGTCACGTGAAGGCCAGAAATCCCTTTAGAATTTTCAAAAAATCGATATTTTATTACATATTTCGAAAGTATAATACCCAAAGAATATACTGATCAAAGGAAAACTGGAAATAATGAATATTAGCGGAATTATCGCATATAGTATAGAGCGGAGGGGCAGTATGGGTCAGGTAGCCAGTCGGCCGCTCGGATCGTTAGAGGCGGAGCAACCGTTGTTTTACAATACTTCCTTATTTACCCTTTGTTTGGCCAGGCCGATGATTCGGGGAATTTTTCGAAACGACCCGTAGGTTTGCGAAACGAAAAGTTAGCCGAATAACAGATTCAGTTTCGTTTGAAATTTTGTCGTGAACGGTTGGATTTTCCAAAGTAAAATGCCGAAATATCCCGAAAGGAAGTTGAGATTTCGAGAAAATCAATTCATTGATGCGAGCGAGGAGAATTTCGGGCCTAACGATCACTAACGATGACTTAAGTTCAAGTGCTAAAAAACTAAAGTCTGCATGCAGAGAGAATATACTTACAAATCCTTTGCACGCATATAAAATTATTGAATTTTTAACAGTTTTTAAGGCTCTATCAGACATTTTAATTTGCGCTGTATGCAAGCTAAGGATGAATTTTAATGAGTCAGGACATAGAGGCCTCGGTTTCAAAATCGTCGTTACGTGTCGGTGCGATAATCGAGAAATTCATTCAGGACTTTTGATTCATCCTGGTTTCGACATTAATCAAAGGCTTGCGTTAGTTATGAGACTTTTGGGGGTTGCAGGACAGGGAATCAATACCTTTTGCAATCTCATGGACCTGTGCACTGGATTCGATCAAAGCAGCTACACTAAAATCATCGAGCATATTTATGCAGCTGCTAAGTCGTCGTTCGATTTTTCGACGCACAATGCTATTAATGAAGAGGTGAAAAAATGGCGACTACGAAAGAGGAGAAAGTATTCTCAAATCAAAGTCTGTGGTGATGGTACGTGGAAAAAGCGTGGATTCAAATCATTATATGGTGTTACCACGTTCATGGGCTACAACTCTGGCAAAGCGATCGATTTAGTCGTGAAAAACAGTTATTTCCAAGGCTGTACTTTCTGGAAAAATAAGACTTGTACTCAAGAATATGAGGGATGGTTCGAAGATGACAATGAAAATTGTATGAAGAATCACGATTGATTCTATGAAAGAAATGTTTTCCAGATCGGAAGAGAAATTTGGCACAAAGTATGGCAATTATATAAGTGATGGCGATTCAAAAACTCTCAAGGCCATAGTAGAACTAAATCCTTATGGTGACGAGTTAATTGTTATAAAAAGTACTATCAAACAGCATCTCTTGCCAATTTATCAAGATTTATCCAGGGATGATTTACTAGAAAGTTGCTTGGGAGGCCAAACCCAAAATGCAAATGAAAGCTTCGACTCGACGATCTGGCTCCGAAACACCTGCATTGTGGCTTAAAAATTGTTGAAATTTCGGCCTGCAATTGTTGCTGGTATATTCAATGATGGCTTTTCTTCGATCTTAAGAAATATGAATGCGTTGGACATTGTCGTTGGCCCCAACTGCAGAGTTTTCGCCGAAACCTCTGATGAGGCGCGAATTGTAAGGCAAAACAAGCTGAGTCTTTCTGAGACGAAAGAAGCTCGTACAGCCCGGAAACAACAGCTGGCGGAAGAAAATCAGTTTTTCCAGGAAGTCGAAGGTCTGCTGTACGCGCCTGGAATCGCTGATCAAGCGTTAAATCACTACAATTAATAGTTTTCACATGTTGAAACTGTAAACGCGATTATCTCGAAACTACATTTTCAAAAACTGCTCGTGTTGTAGCTCAAAAAGTTAACGACCGATTTCGATGAAATTTTGGGAGGTCACTCTCAGTAATATTGTCGGAAGGATGTACCTAAAGTTTGAAAGATAACATGTAAATAAATAATGTTTTTGGGGTCAAATATGTCGAAAAAATGGTCGAAAATTCGAACTTTGGAGTAAAAAGGTTCCCACATTTTCAATTTTGCACTTTTTCATATTTTTTTAGGTATATCCTCCCCCTTAATATATCAGTAAACGAATGGCACTTGTTAAATCTTTTTCAGATCAACGGCAAAAGAGTGACAACTGCAGCAACCCTTAATAACGCCGCCATTTTATTCCTCATCCCAAAAAAACAAATTTTTGTTTCCACTTGGATGTTATAATAACGGGAGACTACCATTACTAGCGACTTTAAGAATACTTTCTCCTCTTTCATGCTCGACATTTTTTTCACCTCTTCTTTAATAGCATTGTGCGTCAAAAAATCGAGCGACGACTTAGCAGCTACAAAAATATGCTCGATGATTTTAGTGTAGCTGCTTTGATCGACTCCAGTGCACAGGTCCATAAGATTGCAAAAGATATTGATTCCTTGTCCTGCCACCCCCAAAAGTCTCATAACTAACGCAAGCCTTCGATTAATTTCGAAACCAGGATGAATCAAAAGTCCTGAATGAATTTCTCGATTATCGCACCGACACGTAACGACGATTTTGAAACCGAGGCCTCTATGTCCTGACTCATTAAAATTCATCCTTTGCTTGCATACAGCACAAATTAAAATGTCTGATAGAGCCGTAAAAACTGTTAAAAATTCAATAATTCTATATGCGTGCAAAAGATTTGTACGCGAGAGACAGAGAGAGAGAGAGAGGTGTACGAAAATACGCAAAGTGTGTATGACGCGCAGCGTTTCGCGAGAACACATACGTACGTGGTGCACGCATACGTCGCATTTTCGTTCATTTGTTTTCATATTTTCCAATGAGTCACGTGAAAGAGTCAGGGTGAGGCCGAGTGTTTTTTGCACCGAGTTTTGCACTCTCACTCTCTCTCTGTCTCTGTCTCTCTCTCTCTCTCTCTCTGGCGGTAAAACGCGGGTTGCACAAGAGCAACACGAACGTATTCCTGCGTTAACGTTTGCGTGTGCCAACGTAGACACGAGGATGGACCGACAATGAAAGCTTCTTGGCAAAAAAAAAATGTGTCATCGTCTCGCGAAATACGAAGATTTCCCGAGGATGCGAGTCCAAGGTCTTTTTTTATTCGCTGCTGTTTATAATAATAATAATAATAATAAGAAAAAATTAGAAAACTGCAATAAAAATGAAAATAATGTTTTGTTTTATCGAGATATAAAAAAATTGTAATAAAATGAAACATTGAGAAATTTTGTTTTTGCAATTGTCGGATTGAATGTAAAATTCTTAATTTTTAAATATTTTTACATGTAAAATAGCAACGTTTTTAGGATGTACAAAAGCACTCTGGTATTTGAATGAATTACTTGAAAAGTATTCGAGCGAATGAACAAAGAAAGGAAAAATCGGTTATATCGGCACGTGCAGAGTCGTTTTTCTATTTTTATTATTTAGAGAACTATTCGAGGGTACGAGGGTGATTGACGTTGAAGTTTTCGAAGCTTCGGTCGTTCTACGAGGTCACGGTCAGTTGGATCGACGAACTTTTGCTCGTGTCGTCCATCGACTTCACGGTCTTCTTTAAATATATATATATATATATATATATTTAAAGAAGACCGTGAAGTATATATATATGTATATGTATATGTATAGGAGAATATATGTCTATATATTTATAAACCTCAATACGCGTATTTTCTTCTCTTCGAAAGATGAGAAGAGAGACAAGGTCATAGACCTCGACGTCCACATTCTCACCTCATCTTCGTTGTCGTCGCGGTCGCATACATCTATATATATATATATATATATATATATATATATATGTACATCTATGTATATATATGTATATATTAGTTAGTTAGCGAGAGCCAAAACCGCGGAAACTTGGCTTGGGTCCCTGTGAAACGAAAATTCGTCTCTCGGTCTAAACACCTTCTCTGTCTCATTCAAGGGGGACTAAAATTAGCGAGGGTGGCGGACGGTGAGGCGCGGGCGAGGGCGTTCGGGAGATATTTGGCAACCGTGATCGCCCATGGAACTTTACCTATGTATACATATATATATATTCTATATATATATATCGGTCTCTCAAAAAATAGAAATATACGAATATCCATATATTTATAATTTTTTTTATAAATATACTCCAAAATAATAGGTAAATATATTTATATCCGTATATTTTTTTTTGTATTTGGATTTTTTGAGGAACCTCTATATATATATATTTATTATTTTTTATTTCTTCAAAAATTTGTCTCTGAAAAAATCTAAATTATTTATAAAAAATAATAAATATACGAAAAAATATAAAAATATAAATAGACAAGAGAAAAGAAAGAAGAACGGTAATTATACGCAAGAGTCGCGAAAGCCGAAACGGAGCTACGCGTTAATCGTTCGTCTCGAGCGAATTTTACCTCGAAAATACGTTCGAAACGGTAATTTTCGGAAATTATTTTCCCGTAATGTTATTTTCGGGTGACTGGTGATTTTGGAAAGATCGTTTTTAACTACGGAAAAGAGAGAGAAAAAAAGGAAGAAGAAGAAGACGAAGAAGAAGAGAATACCCGGTACGCGAGGCCGTTAACCCGTTAAACGTCGATCTTTCTTCGCACGTTTCGTTTCCTCGTACGAAGTATGCGTTTCTCTCGCGCCATAGCTTTATCTTGCGCGAAAGAGAGAGAGAAAGAGAGAGAGAGAGAGAGAGAGAGAGAGAGAGAGAGAGAGAGAGAGAGAGAGAGAGAGAGAGAGAGAGAGAGAGAGAAAGAGATGTCCCTTTCCTTCCACGCTCATCTCTATTTCCTAGCTAACTCGCGTCTCTCCCTCCTGTACACGGTTACTCGTGAACCGCTCTCGGTTACTCGGTTATTCGGTTACCCCGTGAGAAAATCAAGGGCGCGGACGAGCATAAAAAAAAAGGTAAGATTTACGATCGATCGTCAACGAGAGATCGTTTCCATTAAAAATAATAATAATAATAATAATAATAATAACGATAATAAATGATTCATTGACTTTCATCCTGAAAAATAATCATTTCATTTCTGTCGAGCGGAAGTGACGGAAAAAATCGCTTGATTCTCACGAATGTTTCGTCGTTTTTACTTTCTTTATTTATTTTTTGTTTTGTGTTTTTTTTCGTTTTTCGTTCGTCACGCGTTACAATAATTAATAGAATATTTGCAACTCTATCCACGTGGTATGAGGCAATTATTTCACGGCTGAGAAGTTGCAGCGCGCACGGGCCTCGCGTCTATTTGTAATTGGAGGCAAAAGCGAGCGAGGCTCTACATTAGGCGCGTAATAAGCGAGAAATGTAATTCATCGTCGTTCCTCGTGGCGACTGAATTTTAAATATATATATATATATGTGTGTGTGTGTGTGTGTGTAGACAATGTTTGAGTATTGTTTATAACTATATTGCACGATTCGTGTGCATACATTCACTTTTGGTCGTGGTTCAACGTGCCGCAACGTACACGAGAGAGTTCATTTCATCGAGCGATCATTGCCACTCTATTAAACACGGAGTAGCGGGTATGATTAAAAAATAATAATAAAACAACAACAAACGAGAGGTAAAAAAAACTCTCGACACACCGAGCTGTTCGAATCTCGATCGTTGCTACGACGTACAATTAATTCGTGATCGTGTAGGCAAAATAATGATAATAATAATGGTAACGAATCAAAATCAAAATATACATTGTAAAAACATCCTCGATAATTTGTCAAATAATTGAAATTAATTATGGTCAATTTATGTGAATAATAATTGATAGTAATAATAATAAGAAGAAGAAGAAATAAATAAATAAATAAATAATAATAGTAAAGATAAGATCGAATAGTAACAAAAAATTCTAATTCGTCGACTAATTAAAATTAATTATGACGATTTTATGTGGAAAATAATGATTATTGTTTATCTCATTTTGTCAATTGTTTTATTTTGTTAATTTACGTATGATCTGCTTTTCTCTTAATAATAAGAATTACTATCAAATAATTGATAGTAATAATAATAATAATAATAAGAAATAAATAAATAAATAATAATAGTAAAGATAATATAGAATAGTAACAAAAAATTCTAATTCGTCGACTAATTAAAATTAATTATGACGATTTTATGTGGAAAATAATGATTATTTTTTATCTCATTTTGTCAATTGTTTTATTTTGTTAATTTACGTATGATCTGCTTTTCTCTTAATAATAAGAATTACTATCAAATAATCGATAGTAATAATAATAAGACGAAGAAGAAATAAATAAATAAATAATAATAGTAAAGATAATATCGAATAGTAACAAAAAAAATCTAATTCGTCGACTAATTAAAATTAATTATCACGATTTTATGTGGAAAATAATGATTATTTTTTATCTCATTTTGTCAATTGTTTTATTTTGTTAATTTACGTATAATGTGCTTTTCTGTTTCGAGCGATGTTTCGGGGTAACGAATAGAGGAAAAAGAAGAAAGAAAGAAAAAAGAAACGAACATTGACGAGCGGCCGTTGAACGAAGAGATTATCACTGGAGATGCGCGAGTTAACCGAGCACAACGCGGACGCGAGCTGGCAAGAGAAGAGGAAAAGTCCGCGGTAGTCATGCGCAAGTTCGCTCAATGACTAGAGCAAACATTTCGTCGTCGACGAAGCGTGAGAGCGTTCGGGCTTGTGAAAATATACATATATATATATATATGTATATACGTCTGCGCAAATGAATCATAAAGTCGATTCATAAATGCGTTTCGCACATTTTTTTGTTTGATTCTCGGAAAATTGAGAGTCGCGAATGAATTATCGTTTCGCGGTATTTTTCTCCGTACGACGAGAATTAACGACAGCGTCAGGTAACTTTGATCGTAAAAAAGCAAAAAAAAAATGCAAATAACGTTGAATATTTCGAATTTTTTGAAAATAAAACAAAAAATCAATCGTATTTCTCATCGATGAAAATAGATTTTTGCAATTATTTCTGATTTTGCGAGAATAAAAAATCGTGGATTTTTGTTTTGCTAATCATTTTTTTATCGTGGAAATAATGTCGAACGGGTTTCGGGCGAAGCTGAGAAACGCGATGCTTGAGGGGCGACCTCGCGAAGTCGAATATTCCCTCGCACCTCGGACCATGTGACCAAACACGAAAAGTAAACGGCACCGACCTCGTCACTTGTTGAGAAAAAATGTTATAGCCCCGATGGCGACGACGACGAAATTGCGTCACAGGGACACACACGCTGGTAAAACTGAGAGACTCTCTTTCTCTCTCTCTCTCTCCCTCTTTCTCTTTCTCGGTCTTTCTTTCTCGCCATTGAATAATGTACGAACATTTTTTTATTTTTTTTATTCGATCGCTAAACGACGAGAATCGATAATGTTTGTTGTTATGCATGAGGTTGTTGCGAGACAACTGAAGAAATTGAGGGTTCGCTCGACAGCGATAAAAATGTTACGGTGTTCGACACTAATTGGCTAATTTTGTAATGAAAATTTTCGAAAAATTGTTATCGATGCTTAAAATCATTTTTCTTCGCTACTTTTCACACGTAATTTAGTTTCAATTCAAATATGGCGTTGTACGTTAACAGTGGAAAATTTTTAATCCGATAAATATCGATATTTTTGTCTTATTTTTCTGAAAACATGAAAAACATATCGAAATTTGAAGTGGCCATAAATTTGATTGTATTCAAGTGGTTTCGGTTTCGTTCCAGCGTTTTGATAAGAACGTAAGTAGAATCGTAGAACGAAGCTTGGTTGATCCCGATAACTTTATCTTTTTGGGGTGGAGACCGAGAATTTACGAAATCGCTGTTCCAACTTTAAAAATCTGTGAAAAATCGAAAATCTCTTCTAACTCGACGAATCAAGTTCGATATCGAAGCTCAAAAAATCAGACAGAAAATGAGCCCAAAATGGGCCCTCGAGTCCAGCCGTGTCAAAAGTTACGCTCATTTTACAAAACTCGTTACAAAATTCATTTTCCCAAAAAATCCAAAAATACATAACTTTTTTTTCTCATCTTCAAATTCTAAATCCTTCCATTTTCCCTACAATCGTCCAACGCAACTTCCCTTTACCCAAAAAAAAGTTCTCAAAAATCCCCCAACAAAAACAATATTTTCTCCACATTTTTCACTTTTTCATCAACCAAAGAAAAAACAAACAAAAAGTCTACGTAAACGTTAGTGGTTAAAAATGAAAAATATTTACAAAAATGAATCCTACGAGCGTCAAGAGGGAAGGGTGGAGGGGTATATAACCGGCTCGAACGCACCGAAGAGACCAGAAGAGAGAGAGAGAGAGAGAGAGAGAACCGACCACGATGGCTTTCATCTTTTTTTTCGGTTCCTTCTTTTTCCTTCTTTCGTCTTTCTTTTTATTTATTTATTTTTTTTCGTTTCTCCTCCTCTTCCTCCTCTTTCGGTTTCGACTTGGGGAGGGGGGGGGGGGGGAGAAAAATAGATAAAAATGTGCAAATAAACGGGGCTCGCCGAGAGCTCAGGGACAACCGGTTGCCATCTTGCTTTCTTATATAAGTCCCCCCTCCCCTCTCTACCCCCCCCCCCCCCCCCCCCCCCCCCCCCCGGCCCTCTTGAGAGAGAACCCGGGCCCCTCAAGTTGGTGGCGAAGATGCTGTGCGGCATCGTCCTCTCTCACTTTCTCACCAACACGCATCGGACAACCTTCTCTCTCTCTCTCTCTCTCTTTCTCTCTCTCTCTCTCTCTCTCTCTCTCTCTCTCTCTCTCTCCTCCCTCTTTCTCTCTCTCTCTCTCTCTCTCCCTCTCTCTATAACATTTGACTCTACGGCAGCCCTGCAGCGCATCAGCAGCAGCAACAGCAGCAGCCATCCTGAATGTTCCTCGATGCCGACCGCTCTCCCCTTTTCCCTTTCGCCATTATAAACTCGCTATATACCTCTCTCACTTTCTCTCGAACTTTCTCTCGCACTGTCTCGCTTGCTCTCGGTTCGTTCGACCCCCCGCCCCCTTCCTCGCCCCTCCAACGTACGTCGAGAGATCGCCATTTCTTTCGCACTCTTCTCGCTCATTCGACGCCCCATCTTTGCCAAAAAATTTTCCACATTTTGGTGTTTTATCATTTTTTTGTTAACGTTTCGATGCGAGAAATAGAATATTTTCTTACGATTATTATACAATATTTCCAAATGAATTTGATCGAATATTATCGTTGTCAAATTTTAATGATTTTTTTCAACAATATTTATACAAAATTGAAAAATCGATTATAAGAATGATAATGATGATGATGATGATAATAGTGATAAAGTTGAAGACAATTATTTGAGCAATATTAACGAAACGATTCGAAAATAAAAAAAATTGTTTCCTCGTCTATTTATCGACGATAACGGAGTACAATATTTTCTTCACGATACGTCTTATCGCTTCCTGTTGGTCGTGCTCTTATCGAAAAGGATCAACGATCGGATCTCCCCGCGGAATCTTTCGATGGACGACAGACGTTTATAAATATGATTTTTTGTATAAAAAAAAAAAAAAATTTTAAACAAAACAAATTTGAAAAAAAAACAACGACGTTGCTCTTGTCGAAAAGGATCAACGATCGGATCTCTCCGCGGAATCTTTCGATGGATGACAGACGTTTATAAATATATGGATGAGCGTCTATGATTTTTTGTATACAAAAAAAAATTTTTTTAAACAAAACAAATTTAAAAAAAAATAACGACGTTGCTCATTAAGATGTTAAGCTGCAAAAGTGGGTACATAACACACAAAGCAGGGAACTGCAATAAGCGTGAGAAGCAATGAGACCGGAACGGTCAGGGCCGACGAGCCAAAGTCTCGGCGTCTTACGACCAAGGACTCGGCACAGGTTGTTGTTTCAAACGGACGTGTATACATAAATATACATTAATTGTATATCCTCTCGATCGATGAATTATACGAACGTTCGTGTCGAAGATTTAACGAATAACGCGCCTCGAAAAAAATCGGTGAGATGGGAAAAAAATTATCGACAAAGAAAATTAAAAACAAATATTATTATTATTATTATTATTATTATAAATTGTGGAATAAAAAAGAGCACAATCTTAACTTCGATAAATCTCGTTCGACGCGATTTTATTGGACGTCGAGAATGAATGAAGAAAAAAAATAAATAAATCCACTTGGCCGATCAATGAATAGCGCACCAGTTGCAACGTTGATTGAACGTGATGATACGACGAATTGACGAGGGACGAGAGAGTGAAAAAGAGAGAAAGAAAGAAAAAAATGAAAGAAAGAAAAAAGAGAGAGAAAAAAAATGATACCGATACTTTAATCGAGCCATTTCTCGGTGCGAATGACCTTGAGGTTAATCGATGAATCGTGAGCCCAAACGTCCGGCTAACAATAAGATTTTTTTCACATCGCGATTCTTCTCGCGCTCGCGCGTGATAAGAAGACGTTTTTATTTGAGAAATTATCCGTCGAACGACGGAGTATCGATCGCACGTCGTACGAAGTAATTTTGATAGCGTGAATTCGTCTCGTTACCGACGCAATAATTTTTTACTCGTGGTAGAAATATTGTGAGTTGTCATTTTTTTTTTTAATGAAGTAATAAAATATACTTTGTTTTTATATATATATTTTTTTTCATAAAAACGGTCGTGAATGTTTACTAAATGATGATTATAATAAATGTTACGAATGATAAATTTTGCGATAAACATAAATCCGATAATAATCCTTGGTAAACGTCGATCGAGTCTCAATGACGAGTAACGTCTCGTCGGCGATGACTTTCAGTAAATCGGTGAGATCGATCGATTATTACTCGCGTTGCGCCATTGAACGGATCTTAATCGAGTCGTGCCTCGTAGGCCTCGTCTCGAACAATGGGGTAAAATGTCAGATGCTGCGGGCATCGATGACGTCATTTAACAAAGATGTTGGCCGTTATGTTTTTTTTATCGACCCGATGATCGGCAATAAAATTGAGACAATGCGGAAAAAAATTGTATCGGCTCGATAACGTTCGATTTTTCATTCGATCGGAATAAATTCGTTCGAATTGTAATGAAAAATATTTATAAAATTATAACAAAATCATTTTTGTAAAACTTATCGTTCTTTGAAATGTTTTTTATTTTTTATATACAAAATTTCTGTCATGGGATAGTTTGGATGTTTCTTTTGTGATACCAAGAGAAATTGAAAGTGAAATATAAAATATAAAAAAATAACTCAATAAATTGAATTCTATTAATTGTAATAAATTAATTCGAATTAAAGAAAGATAATTTTTTAAAATTGTAATGACATAGTTTTTATAAAATGGATCGTTCTCTCGAATGTTCTTCGTTTTTCATAAAAATGATTCTTACCCTAAATTCATTAAGATATTGAAATTAAAACAGAAAATATGAAAATACAGCGAGACGAATACTGATTGTATGCCTTGTCAAGTGGCAAATTAAATTCAATTATTTGTAGTAAATTAATTCGAATCCTTATAATAAAACAAATATTTGACAAATTCCAACGAAATAATTTTTGTAAAATTAATCGTTCTTTGAATATTTGTTATAATTCCCAAAAATAATTCTTATCACAGATCCCTTCGAGCGTCCCATTTTTTTTAAATAAACAGAAATTGAAATAAAAACAGAAAAATATGAAAATACGAGCAAGCCGAATACTAAGCCTCGTAAAGTAACAAATTAAATTCAACTATTAGTACTAAATTAATTCCACTCCTAATAATCAAAACAAAATATTTAAAAAATTCCAATAAAATAATTTTTATAAAATTAATCCTTCTTTCGAATATTTGTTATAATTCCCAAAAATAATTCTTATCACAAAACCCTTCGAGGCGTCTCATTTTTTTTTTTACATGAACAGAAATTGAAACAAAAACAGAAAAATATGAAAATACGAGCAAGACGAATCGTAAACCTCGTAAAGTGACAAATTAAATTCAATCATTGGTCCTAAATTAATTCGACTCCTAATAATCAAAACAAAATATTAAAAAAATTCCAATAAAATAATTTTTATAAAATCAATCCTTCTTTCGAATATTTGTTATAATTCCCAAAAATAATTCTTATCACAAAACCCTTCGAGGCGTCTCATTTTTTTTTTACATGAACAGAAATTGAAACAGAAACAGAAAAATATGAAAATACGAGCAAGACGAATGGTAAACCTCGTAAAGTGACAAATTAAATTCAATCATTGGTCCTAAATTAATTCGACTCCTAATAATCAAAACAAAATATTTAAAAAATACCAATAAAATAATTTTTATAAAATTAATCCTTTCGAATATTTGTTACAATTCCCAAAAATAATTCTTATCACGAAACCCTCCGATGCGTCTCATTTTTTTTTGTATATGAACGGAAATTGAAACAAAAACAGAAAAATGTGAAAATACGAGCAAGACGAATACTAAGTCTCGTAAAGTAACAAAATAAATTCAATCATTAGTCCTAAGTTAATTCGACTCCTAATAATCAAAACAAAATATTAAAAAATTCCAATAAAATAATTTGTATAAAATTAATCCTTCTTGCGAATATTTGTTATAATTACCAAAAATAATTCTTATCACAAAACCCTTCGATGCGTCTCATTTTTTTTTTACATGAACAGAAATTGAAACAAAAACAGAAAAATATGAAAATACGAGCAAGACGAATGGTAAACCTCGTAAAGTGACAAATTAAATTCAATCATTAATCCTAAATTAATTCGACTCCTAATAATCAAAACAAAATATTAAAAAAATTCCAATAAAATAATTTTTATAAAATCAATCCTTCTTTCGAATATTTGTTATAATTCCCAAAAATAATTCTCATCACAAAACCCTTCGAGGCGTCTCATTTTTTTTTTACATGAACAGAAATTGAAACAAAAACAGAAAAATATGAAAATACGAGCAAGACGAAGACTAAGCCTTGTAAAGTGACTCGGTAGTTAACGAGCAATAGAGATCGTGGCCTATCACTTCATTACCAGAGTCGTTCGTACTCCGTAAAGGCTCTCTCGGCGAGAGAGTAATCGTAGAATGTCTTCGCTGACGACACACCACGCACGCCGTGGTCAACGAGAGACGGTCCGAAGAGCGTGTATGTGCGAAGCACGGTCCGTAGGCCTAATCGCCTCGAATGCCTACGTGAGCGATATCGTCGTACAAACGGATGTGTACAAGAACATTGCCGTTCGCGCTTTGATACGTCAATACGATAGATTACACACATATACACATATATATAAATATATATACGTGTATAAAAAAAATTAAATATATATATATATATATATATATATATATACGTGTATAAAAAAAATTATATATATATATATAAATTATGATTTCGTTCCTTGTAAATTTTCTGGTCTCTTCGAAGCAGATAGGCTCACCTCGACTAATCATTACCAATCGTTAGAACGTGTGTTTAAACGTCAAAGCTATCAAGCCCCATTGCTCGAGCGTCCTTGTGACGTCATCGAGCCGTCAGACGAGCGTTGCTCGCTTACTCGAGCAAAGAACCGAATAGTTAATGGATATTACGAATAAGATACGTGGTTTCTAGCCTTCAAGGTTTCCTACGGATACTTCCTGCTCGACGTTCGTGGAATTTGAATGAAAAATCGATCGGATAGATTTTACTTGTTTTTTTATTTTTATTTTTTTTCGTCCAGACAAGTTTTACATATTTCGACGATGTTGTATTTTTTACTTTTTCTTTTTTTTACACGTTTTGCTTTTAGTTTCCCTTTTTTTGTTTGCAATTTAAATTTAATCGATCGGTGCCAATCAAATCAATTTAAAATCGATAAAATGAGATTGAAACAAAAATAGGGAAATCAAATTTATAAAATTCCGAGCAGGAATAGTTTTACGTGGATGTTGTCGCATCGATGCGTGCCAACGCTCGTATTTGCGTTTACCCTGGGTGCAACACGGTACCATTGCCAAAGGGGTACGACGGGGACCTCGTAGAAAATCTGCGTAGCGCACCTTTCTCTCTTTCTCTCTCTCTCTCTCTCTCTCACTCACAATCAGTCAGCCACTACGTCGCGAGTTTATAGGCGTAGAAGCCACCTTCGACGTTCGTACGTGAAGTGCATCGATGAGACGAGTTAACACTCGATTCCTCGGAAAAAAAATGGTGGCATTGACCTCCACCCGGTTTGACTCCTCGCGCAGAAATTGCTGCCAAGTACCTTGGGTTTTTCTCACGTCGAAAGAATTTTCAATTTTTACGTAATGTAGTTTATTTAAATTCCATAAAAAAAAAAAATAAAAAAAATGTTCATTTAAGAATCAAATTAGACGCGAGATAAATGATTGAAATTCTCATCGTTATTCCGTGAAAAATGAAGGATTAAATATTCATGGAAATTTTATTGACTATTTAGAAGCGAATGTTAAAAGATTCTTTTTTTTCCACGGTTGAAAAATTTTCCTTACGTCTTTTAGATTTACATTTTCTGACGAAAACAGTCGGGATGGAATAAAACACGTTTCTATAAGTGAAATTAGCTTGAAGTTAAAACATACATTATTGTCGAAATGTATTTGTAGTTTGGCTTAAAAAAAATTAACAAAAAACAAAATAAACAGGAAGCGGAGATTTGGGTATCGACGTAAATAAATTACACGAGACAGTTTTGTTATTTTGTAATAATAAAATGTATTAAATAGGTAGTGTATCGTTGGCAATACTTATCAAACTACATGTTTTTTTTTTTCGTGGTACATGAGACTTTTTTCTTTTTTATTCTGGTGTGGTTTTTTGTTGTTATTTGTCATTCGTTTAAATTAACGAGACAAAAACGAAGTGTTCGAGGGGAAGATCGGCGAAAGCACGAATCGAGAGAGTTTCTCTCGGATCGAAAAATATCAACAATTTATTAAAAACACCAAAAAAAGAAACAATTTTTATTTTCTTTAACTTCAACGAGCCTTTTGCAAAAATGCTCTCTCTCTCTCTCTCGTTCGCCAATCACGCTTTTCTTCCCCGCGCACGTGTTTTTGTTTTTTTCTTCTTCTTACATTTTCACCACCTCCGGCTTTTCTCTAATAACGAAAAAATCTAGGCATTTTTTGTTTTTTTGTTTTATCACTTTTGTGGTCCCATTGTGGATTTGACGAGAATCCGTTCGAATCGTTATCAACGACCAACGATCCGAAAACAAAAAATAATAATAATTTTCATTTGTTTTTTCACGAAAAGAAAAAATTTGCGTTAGTTTTGTCATTTATGTTGTTGTTGTTTTTGAAAATTTTGTAAATTAGCAACAACGAAAAAACGCCTTTTTACTTCGGTTCTCGCGGGAATTTTTTTTAACGATTCGAAGGAGTCTCGTCAGCCTATCAATTGGCTCCCATGCGCGCGCAGCAGTACGTATTTTAATGAATGAAAGTCGCGGCTGATACACGAGTCGATACAGGAAGTTGATGTCGATTTTTTTTGTTTTGTTTTGTTTTGTCAACCTTTTCCTTTCTTTCACGAAGAAATAAAGGGTCGAGGGACAAACAGGAAGGATGTATCGGAGAAAAGAAAGATTGTGTTTGTGTGTCTGTGTATTTTTGTTTGTTTCATTTTTTGATCGTACCAATTCGAAAAATTGGAGATCGAGGTTCCCGGGGATTCTCTCACGCCATTAACGCACGATCGAATTCTATATCACAAGGGAAAATTAAGTATACGCGTTCTCGTATTGTTTTCTTTATCTTTTTCGTTTTTCATCATCCGCATAATAATGATTAATTAATTAATTAATTAATAATAATAATAATATCCGAGGAGAGACAAAAAATAAAAAGAGTAGGTTCGAGGGGGAGAATAGTTTGTCGAGCATTGAATTAAATAAACGGCTTTTCCCTTTTTTTCACGGTAAATAAGGCAAAAAAAAACGATTAATTAATTAATTAATTAAAAAAGAAAAACTTTCCAGACTTGTAACCAGAAGTACACGTGTTTTTTTTTACATACTTCACGGGTGCATTCGGGTTTATCACAGTGAAAATGGAAAAAACAAAAGAACCAACAAAAACAAAAATGTAAACGAAAAATAGAGCGAAAGTAATCGAAGAAAGTGATTTTTATTTCGCAAAATAAAGTAATGAATGAAACGGAAAAATTCGAAATTAGGAGAAAGTGGTAGAGAGAGAAAAAAGATAATAATCGAAAGTATGAATAAAGCGAGAGAAAGATAGAAAAAGAGAGAGAAACAAGTACATTTCGGAGTTGGGATACTTGCTGGTTACAATATTATTATTATAATAATTAATATTCCATTCTGAGAGCCAAGAGATCGACCTTGTACATTCGTACAAAACGCATAATATTTTTCTTTCGTTTGTGTGTATGTGTGTGTGTGTGTCTGTGTGTATTTGTTTCTTTTTTTCTTTACATCATCATTATTTGATTATAAATCGTGTGTATGAGTTTTTTTTTCAATTTTATTTTCTTCTCGTGTATATCAACTGTGAAAGAGAACGCGGTATAAAATATTGTATAAATATATAAATACGATTGAAAAAATAAATATATTAAATTAAAAAAAGAGACGTACACGTAATGCGTAATATTCAATTATTAATAATTATATAAATGGTCAAGTCTATAACGGGGGGAGGGGTGGGGGGCAGTTTGAGGGTACTGAGAGGGATGTGGACCAAAAACGCGCGACTGCCAACGTCCCTAGTCCCATTTTTCATTAACCGAAGAAGGAAAAAAAAAGAAAACATTGTCTCCAGTAGATTTTACGACATAAATAAACAAAATCATTATCGAGTCACTGATAACTGGAGAAAAATCTCGTGAGTCTTAGGAAAAAAAAAAGAACAGAAAATGAACGACCGGAGAACGGAAAAAATCAATATCGCATGCTCTTTCGTCGATAAATCCATAAAAAATAAAAAAAAACAGAAACGTAACGTCGACTCCGAAAAAAGAAAACTCGTCGACATTTTTTTAGAAATTCGATATTTCGCGTTTCACGGATGTTTTTTTTGCTTTTTTTTTTACATTTCTCGAGTATTCGACAGATCTTCGAAAATATCAGCGGGGAGACTCTTGGCGTGGAACAGTTTCGCGTTCGATCGTCCTCATTTTTTTTACTTGTTCGAACAAAAATTCCAGTTTTTTTTTTGTTTCACGAAGGGAGGGTAGGGGGGGATATCGTTGGAGTTTGAGAAACAAAAACTTTGAATTATCGTCGCCACTCTTCTTTTTCCTTTATCGTCAGTTTTCCTTCTGTCGCGTTTTCGCGAAACCTCTAACTTTATATTAAATAATGTATATATGTATACATATATATGTATAATAAATCCACTACTACGAAGGCACTCGGTGAACGTGTCGCTTGAGCGAATATTTCACGCGCGCACATAGGAAATTGCGCGTGAAAACGCTGGTTTTTTTGTTTTTGTTTTTCGATTGCTTGTTTCTTTTTTTTATACCCACATCGACATATATATATATATATGTATATATATATAGAAAGACACTAGACGAGAGTCTGTGTGTGTGTGTTTTTTTTCTGTGCGTGTCTCGCGGCTTTTCTTGTTTGCGAAGCTCGCGATTGATGGGGTGGGGTGGGGGAGGGGGCATGAGAGATGAAAACAAGTGTAACGTACGAGAAAAAAAAAATTAAATAATCGTTAAATAATTAGACGTTAACTCAGCGTTAATAATATCCGTGGCGATAGCCTTGTATGGACATATATATATATATAAATCTAAAAAAAATGTGTTTTTTTAAACGCTTATATATGCTGTTATGTGTACCTGCTTATAGGAGTGGGGGAAGCCTTTTTTCTTGGTAATCAACGAGTACTGTGATATAATAATAATAATAATAATATTAATAATGATAATAATAATAATAATAATAATGGTGGCTGTGGTGGGTGAACGGTAGCATTTGTAGCAATGGTAAAGTAGTAGTGGTATAATAATAATAATAATAATAATAGATCGTGTAAACAAAAATCTAGCGTTAATGAAATAGTTAAAAAAAGAAAGAAAAAAAAAAGAAAAAGATCGTTATCGGTCGATGATAAACGGCGAAAATGTGACTTATCCGTTTTAGCAATTTGCCATTTTCCTTTTCTTATATTTTGCATTATTAAAGTCCAAAAAAAAAAGAAAGAAAGATAATTGACGGTTTGTGTGAGCAGCGCGGTGTATTCTTCGTCGAGTTTTAATCATTCGGAGATATATATATATATATATATGTACATATATATATATGTATATATATATATATATATCGAAACACCCGTTACGATCATCGTGTCTCCGTTTTTTTTCTTTTTTCGCGTATCGTCGTTTATAAAAATTTATATTTATATATATTTGTGTGTTTGATTCTTTATGTATGTAAATATATTATTGTCGAATTGGTCATTTCTGTATTTGTTGTATCGTTCAAAAAAAAAAAAAACAAAAAAAAACGCTAAAGAAAAATTCGTCGAGGAGACCAACATTTCGTCCTTGAGGATTTCGTGACATAAACTCTCCGCGATGTCTCCGCGATTCGCTTAATCCTTACGAATATAATAATTCCATAATAATAGTAATAATAATTAATAATAATAATAATTAATAATGATAAATTAAATCTACGATAACATCTGCTCTCAAGTATATAAATTAAACGAAAACATTTTTTTCTACTTGTTCAGCGTAAAGAAGTGTATATACAAAATGTATGAGATTTTTTTCAAATAAAAAAAAAAAAACATCCACGTCACCGTTCAGGGAGAGGAGGTAATTAAAAAAAATCGTTCTTTCTTTTTTCCACTCGTTAATTCCCACCACTTTGTTTTTGTTTTCTTTTTTTTAAGGCCGATCCGCGCGAGCCGGATTATCGTCGTAAAAAGTGTTTTTTTCGTTTTTTTTTCTTTTCTTTTTTTCATCGCGCCGTCGAATAAAAATTCCTTCGACCCTGTCGACAGGACTGAAGGACGTCTTCCTCCTCGTTCGCCAAGAGCGAAGAAAAAAAGAAATTTAATCAACGTTTTTTTCTTTACTGGCTCGATCGACGCTTGAAAAAAAATATATATATTTAAAAACAAAAAAAACCTCGACACGACCTCCCAAAATTCATTTTTTGTTTTGTTTTCTTCTCGCTTTTCTCACAGACGCGAGATCCAGTAATAGAATGTTCGTTTATAATAGATAATATTTCTATTGCAATAGTTACATATCACATTTTTAAATATATATTTTTTTTCCTTTTTGTTGTTTTTCCTTTCGTTTAAATATTTTCTCCTCACAACGGGAGAAAGTGAGAAATTTTTCTTTCGCGAAATAAAATTGTCGCGTGAGACAATTCGTTCTTTCTTTTGCTCTCGACTCGATTTTACCGTAATCGTTCTTTCGCATTGTGCTTTTTTCCTCGCTTGACTCGCGTTTGTCCCCGTTGAATCGAAAGAAAGAAAGAAAGAAAAAAAAAAGAATAAAAAGAAAATGGCCGTTTCTCAATCGAGCGATTCGATTAAAAAAATGTTTCGAATTTTCGAACTCTCTGTTGCCTCTTTTTCTTTCCTTGTTTTTTCGTCCTTTCCTCGTTGTCGTTTAAATCCAATTTTCGAAGCATGCACTTAGTGTAATTAAAAAAAAAAAGAAAAATCACGGACTCGTTTCCAAAATCAAAAAATCGTTCGCTTCCCCCTCGTCGTCGTCGTGCACGTTCTCTCACTAAGCATTGGAAGACAATCGTAGTTTTAACACCACTGTTCGTTAATAATTTGTTTTTTTTTTACGTTTCGTATTTTTTTTTCCTTCTTCTTTCTTTCAGTTTTTAAATTCGCGCGAACGATTTTTCTTTGATTCTCAAAATTGGCGAAACTCGTCAATAAACGTGTCTCTCTAACGCACGACAATAATAATAATAATATTAATAATAATAATAATTATTATAATTTTCTTACTCCTCCTCCTCTTCGTAGTTTTCTGTTCTTTTTGTTTTCTTGTTTTTTGTTTTATCGAGCAAGCAAGATAAACGTACACAAACAAACAAAAAAAGAAAAAAAGAAAAATCTAATCGAAATCGTTTTGGAATATTGCAACGTCTCACCTGCCTCGAGTCATCGTTGGAACGCGAGAGAGATCTTCGCGAGAGACGCCCAGGCCGGTCATTTTGTCGAACATCGCGCGATAACAAAATGGCCGAAGGAAAGCCAAAAAACCTTGAGAAGTTGTCTCATTGTTTTAGCACCGGCGCGTCTTCGCGAAATTCGTCTGTCAATCTCGCTCACGACCTCACGAGCTTAAATTCTACGTATAAAAAAGGAAAAAAAATGAAATTTCGACATTTCGCGAAGATGGACCGGAAGTCCACCGTGGCGTGTCCGGATATACATATTTATATATATATATAAAACTTTGCATCAATATTATATATATGTAACACTCGTAATAATAATAATAATAATAATAATAATAATAATAATAATAATATAATTATTACGTTGGAAAAAACTAAATAATTAAAGACAGCTTGTCGCGAGGGAAAGAGGCGAAGCTCTCAAATCGCCGGCAAAATAAAGAACTTTTTTTTTGCAAAAAAAAACCACCCCGCCATATATATCGAAAAGTAGGAATTTTTAAAACGTCAATGGCGGAACGCAAGGTGCGAAGAAAAGCAAAGAAAGATAACGAAGAAAGAAAAATTCTCGTCTCAATCAAACAACTCAATAATGTAAAAGAACTTCCGAGAAGTAATCGTGACGTCCAAAAATGCACTCGCAGCAAAAAAAAAAAAAAAAAAATTCACTCCGACCCCTCGGATTTCCCGATATCGACATAATTTTGTTTTTCGTCCTCGAATTCTTTCCTCGACAATGTCACTGTGCCGTGGCTCGTTCGACTCGTCGATCGGCAAAATATTTCCCTCGCGATAAAAGAAAAAAAAGAAGAAGAAGCAGCAACGAACTCGCCGCAGCCCTTCGCTCGTTTTTCCTCTTTAAATCTTGAGGTTGTCAAAGTCGCCGATGGTGGCGCTGATCCTATTGAAAACCGGAAGTCTCGACTCGGCATTCGGTGACATCGGAGACGGGGTTCGTGGGGCGAGATCGTCGGAAATCGGACTGTTGATGTTACCGGTAGGACTTGGGGTGTGCCTCGTCGCGAGAAGACCAAAATCTTGGCCAAAACTGAAGGGTGTAGTTGGTGGATTGTTGCCACAGTCGTCGCTGAAGAAACTGGCCATCGAGTTTGTCGGTGATTGACTCAGGCTCGACGAGGGTGAGACGGAATCAGCGGTGCTACCGAGGGAAAACGTAGGACTGAGATTTAGTGGTTTTGGTCTCGCAGCACCAATCACCGAACTGGTGGCGGTTTGATGAAGCTGCTGATGGAGCTGTTGCTGTTGTTGTTGCTGATGATGATGCTGATGATTATGATGACCTTGCTGCTGTTGTTGTTGTTGTTGCTGATGATGAGTAGCCAGACTGAGGGAAGTCGTTCTGAGCAACGGAGGATTGTTGCTGTATGCATTGGCGTTATTGGTCGCAGGCTGAATACCGAGACTGAGCGAGGTTGTTCTCATGAGTGAGGTAGTTCCAGAGTTGACCGACGCGGCAGCAGTAGCGGCTGCTGCTGCTGCTGCTGCGACTGCTTGTGGTGGTGCCGTTATTTGTTCCAGCAGGCTCAGATTTAGATTCAAACTCGTCGAATTCAACAACGGACTCAATCCCATTATATTGGGTTGCGTCGAGCCCAATTGGGCGCTTACTTTTTGATTGTGAATTCTGGCTTCCTCGAAATTGTGAATAAAATGACAGCGTGGTCCGTATGGACAAAAACCGATGGTGTGGAAAGTACGACAGAGCTCGGTCTTGTATTTGGGATGACGGGCGAGATTTCTTAGTTCCCCGTAACCGTGAGCGAATTGACACTTGTCGCCGTATTTACAGGCACCGCTTTCTTCGAAGGGACGACAGAGCTCGGTCTTGTAACGAGAGGTTGGCTCGCTCACGCTGCGATCTAGCTTGCGATGTTGCTCGATCAATGTCACCAGGGACGAGTAGGTTCGTCTCAGCGGCGCGTGACTTCCGGCGTGGCCCGTTGACGAGTCCTTGGGTTTCGATGGCGACGAGTTCTGCGAGACAGAGATAAAGAAAGATGGAGGTTAGGTTTTGCTCGAGTCGAGAACATGTTTTATAGATTTAGAAACTGGTTTACTGCTTCTTTTTTTTTACTGGGAGGGCACTAGGGGAAACAAAATGGCGACGATAAGGGGACAAAATGGCGTTGCTAAGGAGCGAAGAAAACAAAATGGCGACTATGTAGAAAATTCGATCGAAGGAAGCTACGATAGTAAAACAAAATGGCGGCTGAAATTAATCTCGATCGACCCATTCGACAAGATTATTATAATATAAATAAAAGTATATTATAATCGAATATAAAGTGAGAATAAATCGTATTTTCATCGAACTAACGGAAACTTTTGACGATAAATGCGAAACAAAATGACGTTCTAACGAACCCTAATAAAACGAAATCGTCCACCATTCGAGACAATAGTCACCTCGACTGTCATAAAATCGAAGCAACAAACGATCATCGATCCAACCGTTATTAATCGAGGGTCAACGGCATTCGAGTAAAACAATTCGATTGTCCCCTTCACGGAAATAATTATAGCTCATAAAACGCAATAAAATCAGAACTCGACGATGCACCCGTGGACTTTGAACGACTAAATTCGTATCCAAGGGCGATCGAATCAACGATTACTCATCCAAATATCCCGAATTATTCTTTTCCCGACTCATTGTCCGATAGATCCATTAATAGCTTTTATCGATCGTACCCTGACTACCCGAACGACGGGAGGTCGACGTTCTAACCTCTGGCTCACGCACGTTACAACTATATATATATATATATAAAGAGAACCTCATCAAAAAGGGAAAAAGGATATTCTTGGGTCAAATTTCGAAACATCGAGAGGGTAAAAGAAAAATATCCTTCGACGCAATCGAAGGAAAATTTCGAACGTCTAGTCGAGACGAAAACAATGAAACGGACGAGAGAGAGACCCCGTTAAATCTCTACCACCCCCATCCCCCCCATTGAGCAGGTAGACAGGTAGGTAGATAAAGTGGAGGGGGGGAGAGAGAACGGGCCCTTTTCTGCTTCGGTCGACCCCTCGGGGTACGAGAAACCCAAAACGAAACCATAAATTCACGGTTGAATTTTATGACCTTATTCGGTCAGGGTCTGCCTCTTTTTTGCCCTCGTTTACTCTCTCTCTCTCTCTCTGCTACTTTGCTTCTCACAAGAAAACAGCCCCAAATTTCTTCCAGAGGCGAAACCTCTCCCGCGTCGAAACGATATTTCGTTCCGGATACTAAAAAAAAAAACGAAAAAAAAAAAAACGAAAAAAAAAAAAAACGAAAAAAAAATCCTCGATCACGCACAAAATGCCCATCGATACACCGTTAAAAACACAGCGCATCGAAAACTTGTCGAAATCGCTAAATACTTTTTTTCCTCGGCGGTATAAAACATTTTTAAAAATAAAAATACGCCGATCGAATCGAATTTTATTTTTCTCTCTCTCTCTCTTTCTCCTAACTCCTAGCAATTTTAACGAAATTTTGTTTTATCGCCTCGTAAAAAACGGTAATTAAGGCTCGAACGTGGCGCAAATTTCTTAAGGTGTTAATTCTCGATATACAACAGGAAAAAAAAAAACAAAATGTGTTTGTGTAAGAAAAATCGCACGTGTTTTTTTAATAACGGACACGATAATTAGTAATAACGATCGAGCGAATCGAGACTTAAAAAAAATAACGACAATGATAATAAATTTTTCGCTGTAAATTTTCGCCAATATATATTTTTTTTTTTGAAAATTTCGATGTTCGAAAAAAAATATAAAAAAATAAATTAATTCAAACGGACGAATCGACCATGGTCCGATATTTCTTCGAACGACGAATCTCGTAAGCTCGAACTCGGACAAACATATAAGCGTCGCGAGAGATAATTTACATAGTAGATTTCACCACGAGACGACTTCTTATTCCCCCCCCCCCCCTGTGGCCACTCTACTCGACTACATCAGCCCCCCCCACCCCCCTCTTATACTCGTACGGTTCAATTTATGCGAGATATCCAGTCGATAATCCCTCTTCTTCGTTTTCTTCATCTCTTCGAGCTCGTACGACTGTATTTATATAAAACGATATATGTATTATAATTACGTGGAAACTTCCACGATGGAACCGTAGCGCCGTCTCGTCGAACGAAACACGCGAAGAAAACACTTCCTCGACGAATTCTCACGAGAGAACCAGGAAGAATATGTGATTTTAGTTTTCATTTTATTTATTTCAAGCTTGTCTTTCTTTGGGAATTATTTATTTATGGAATAAACAAATTGTTGGTATTGTATTTTAGACGATATTATGAATTTTGTTGGTTATTTTTTATTAATGCGTTTTCGTGAAATAAAAATTATAAATGAAATTTGATTAATTTTAGATTGTTATATTTATTAGGTAATAATAATTATAAATAAATGTTATTATTTACTGTTTTTTCATTGTTATTAGTTTAATTACTTCGGTAATGAAAGTAGAAGGATGAATACAATTTTATAACTTATCGATTATTTTTATTGACGTTATTGTTTATTATTATTGAGCTAAATTGTTTATAGAATGTCTACACGTTTATAATTCTCGGCACGAGCGCTTACGTCGCTTCGAGACGAAGATCCACGTGCGTTGATAATGTCGACGAGAATTCGTGTGGAGGGAAATGAGATACTCGTTTTTTTTTTTATTGTTAGAATATTATTGTTGTATAATATCTTGTTTCATCGGACGAGAGAACGCGTGTGTCGTACTACGTACAACGAGGAAACTAGATCGTCCGACAATAAAAAAAGAGCGAAATGATTTTCATTTTTATTACGTCAGCGAATTCGTTATCACACCGAGAAAAAAATATTATACGCGCACCGGGGCACGTACAACGCGATAGACACATTTTCTAACCGATTGCGAGAATGGAAAAAGAGCGAGAAATTTTTCGAGGAATTTACGATTTATGAAAGACGAACAATTTCTTTTTTGTTTTAAATTGCAAATTAATATTACTTCCTCTAGTTGTGCTATCGTCGAGAGGCTCGTGACTTTCACGATGTTCACTTCCTCGTGGATGCTTTCTCAACGAGTGAAACTTCGATAGCTACGATTTTATTGAAATTTAATCAAGATTTAGAAAAAAAATTGAAATTTTTGAAAAATTCTATATTTTGTTTTAATTTGAACGCTTTAATCGATATTAACTAAATTTACGGACAATAATAATTATCGTTTGTATTAGTTCCGTAAAAAATGTTAACACGATAGTCGCAAATTTACAAAAGTTGGAAACTTTTTTCGAAAAAAAAGTCAATAAAATGTTATAAAATCAAATTTTTTTCGTTCATCTTTGTAAATATAAACAAATTTAGCTTCAAGTCAATTTAATAAATTCATTAATCTTATTTCGTTCGTTTAACCACGAACATTTAACGCAATTAAAAATTTCTAAATTCGAAACGTGCGATTTTTTTTGTTATTCTGATTTAATTTTTTTTTAAAAAGATTTTTATTTATTTGAAGTAGAACGCCGCAGGTTATTCCAAACGATGACGTCGAGACAGGTTTTATTAAACGAGTTTATATCCGAGCGACCGTTTGTCATATTTTTCGTATCAAAAAGTCGCGATCGATAACAAAACATAATATTAAATCGTAACGCGTTTCACGACGAATACGTCACGAATATAATATTATCGTTGGCTAGATCCGTGTACGTTGCAGAAACGAGCGAGATAAAAATCTTCGTGAACCTCATACGTGCCATACAAATATTTATATTGGCTCGCCGGTGAATAATCGTGAACGCTTGTACGACCCTCTCGTAAACGAGAGATCTCTCTCAACGGGTTTGCGGAGCTGGTATCAATCACAAAAAAAAAAAAAAAAAAAAAAAAAATACGAAAGTCGGACCGGCAGGAGTGATAATAATATAAACAGAAAAGAAAAATATCAAATTTATTTTGAAAACCGACCACGCATATTAAATATTATTTTCATTCAATTAATAACTATTGCCTCACAATAAAAAATATCGTATCAGAAAAATCTTTCTCTTTTTCATGGAAAATAATATTTTTATTTTTATCTAATTAAAAAAATTGTCTATTAGTCAATTAGTCAATTTTCTGGTTTTAATAGATCACCTACAATTATCCATTCGATTTTATCTTGGTCGATTCTCGATTTTTAAAAAAACACAAGAGTTTGTTTTTCCTAAAAAAGATTTTTTTTTTCATCCAATATTTCTATTTTACTTTCCTTTTTTTTTTAATCAATAAATACAATTATGCATTCAATTTCGATTTTATCTTGGTCGACTCTCGAGTAAAAAAAATGAAATAAAAAAAAGACGAGAGTCGAGAGTTTCAGAGTCGAACTTTCTCTGTGCCGATGTGCCTCGTGTCGACTTCGAAGGTCGAATGTGCGGGCGTCCAACTCTCGTGTAAAGTCTCTCTCTCCTCCCGCGCGAACAACGCGAGAAACGACGCGCGTGTGCGCGCGCACCCAAGGGGTCTCAACGTGCACGAGAGGGCGATACTAGAATACCCGAGCGGCAATGACCCATCCACCGAAAATTTGCGTTCGCGGCGCGCTCGACGCTCGCGCACGCCCACTAATCGCGCATGCGCGACTACGACTACGCTTCGTTCGCGTTGCGCAATTGACTATATTTACACGACCGTGCGATATCACGGTCACGTTTACTCCAATTTATATCAATCATTAACGGGTCAACGTAGTCCGCGCTACGATTCTTCCATCGTCTCGCACGAAACGCGAAATATATTATTCCCTCTAAAATTCCATTCGAAAATTAACGCTTCATTTTTAATCCGTTAACGATTAAATATTATTAAATTTAATACATTTTTAATAATTCACATAACAATGAAAAAATTCAAAATAATAAATCCCTCTTATTCTATCGATTAATTATTTTCGTATAAAAAACAAAATTTTCATACGAGAATAAAAATATGCAACGATTATTTTTTATCTTGCGAAATTTCATTTCTTCGTTGTTATACGACTTAATAATCGATTGAAATACGAGACAGCGTTAATCGATCAAAAATTCTTAAGAGTCGTTGATAGAGGCGAACAAAAAAAAAAGAAATGAAAAAGGAATCCTTGGACTCATCGATGTGTCACCGTCGCTGCTATGAATAGTTTTATACACTTTTGCACACATACACATACACACACACTCATATATATATATATATATATATATATAATTCCCTCGCTATAGATATATATATATAGCTATAGCGAGGTAATTAGTGTGGTAAAATAGTTTCTCTTTCTACCGCAGAGCGTCTAACGCATGGTGCGACAGAAAGAGGCAGCCTAGCATCAAAAGGTTTCCCTTTTGGAAGCAAAAGAGCGTGTCGAACCCTTTCACATGAGCAAGAAGAGAGGTACGACGCGTTCTCTTTCCAACTATTGTGTCGATACGGATTCTAAGCACGATGGTACAGTTCTTTTTATAAACGAAACGACGAAGAGCCAAAAGAGACAGAAAACGAGAACATATATAAAGAAAGAGAGAGAAAAAGGTAATCGTCGAGTCGAAGGATTAGGAAGAACACGTGTCCTTGCTTGTACATTGTTGTTTGCTTTTTTTCTTCTTCAAATTCGATCATCGTTAATATGCCATGATTCTTCCTAGTCGGCCCAAAATTTGACGACTGAATTTTCTAGCAATAGATATATAGATATACATCAGTCACGTGGATTATTTTTCCTTCCTTCATTCCTTTTTTTTTTATCGTCACAGAGACGAATCAAGAATCAGCGTTCCGTAAAAGGTTTCTTTTTCCTTAGGAGAAGAACCGTGACCACAGAACTCCCCCCTCTCTTTCTCTCTCTCTCTCTCCTTCGGCTCTTTTTTTCTTCATGTGCTCTTGCGTGTTGTGCTCCTGTACTCTGTACTCGCGTGCTTAATGTATGGTTCAGGCTTTACGCTCTGTCACATGTGTATGTGTGTGTGTTTGTGTGTATGAATATTGCCATAATTCTTTCCGCACGAAGATTTTACGAATGAAAATGATACATCAACGGTCCAAATGGTAATGGAAAGTTATTCGACCACGAGATAATTATCAACGATCGTTGCGAGAGGAATGAATAAAAAAAATACCAAAATAATCGACTTCTTTTTAAAATTGTTTTCGTTATTCGTCGAATAATTGAAAAATTTGATTTTTTTTTATTCGATCTGTTTTTTTAATGAATTTTTATAAATTTATATATATATGTAGATGCTTGTGTAGGAAAATGTATTTTATTTTATCGTTGTTCGTCGAATGATTGAAAGTTTTGAATTTTTTTTCATACGTTATGTTTTTTAATGCATTTTTATTTATATGGACGCGTGTGTAAGAGAGTGTTTATATAGAAGATACGGGATGCATCAGAGAGGGATAAGAAACGAACGAGCCGGAGGTCGAACGGTACGATGAGATTACGGCACTATTACGCCGGAGAGAAAGCACGTGCAGCTATGGGCACAAGGAATATATATCTTTCTCTCTCTATCTCTCTCTCTCCATCCGAGCTCGAGGAAACTTCCGTTATAGGACAGATTAAAATGAAATGGAAAGAAGAAGGAGAGCTCCGGTTGCGCTATGCTCGAAGAAAGTAAAAGCTCTTTTACTAACGTCTGCTTAGAGAACTCGATATTAATAATAATAATAGTAATAATAATAATAATAATGACATTTTTAAAAAATGCAAATACTGTGTAAGCAATTTTTTAATCAATTACTTTTCTTCCTCACGAAAGAATCATTAATTGACTGAGTTAAAAAAAGAAAGAATAAGTTTAAAAACCGACGTTAATAAAATTGTATCAATTAGAAAATTTCTGAAAAATTTACAATTTTTCTAACGAGGTCTTTTTCATCGTGGTTGAAAAAAAATAGAAAAAACGACGTGCTCGCCGTGATTTTTACGTAACGAAGGGAGAAACGTGCTGCGCCTAGTTGACGACGAGAATGGAAGGGAAAAGAGGAAAGAAGGAAAGAGAAAAAAAAAACGGCGAAGCGGCTATGAAAGCCCGCCGGTAGTGCGGCTCGTTACGCGCCGATACACCCTTACCCCAGTTCTCCTGTAATGCAGCCTAGTCATTCTATACACACACATACACATATAATATTCAACACATGTATGTATGCATTTTTATATATATAAATGCATACACACACGTGTTGAATCCTCTCTCGGTACATTGCTTTTTGGCGGTTTTGTTTTTCACTTCCACCCTCGCTCCGTGACCCTGAGAGAACCCTCGATCCTTCGCCGGATCGACCCTGCGCGGGGTCAACTTTGCGAACTTCCTCGAACACTTATTTCCCATTAATTTTCATTAGCCAACAAAATTTCAAGCTTTTAGAAAAAGAAAAAAAAACATTCTCGATATATTTATTAAATTAAATGATTATTTTATTAATGACGATTTTCGAAAATAACGAAAATGACGTTTTTAATAAATATCTCGTTGAATTTTATAAAAATCGCATTTCGAAGTAAACTCGAGATTGGTTGAAAATAATTTCCAAGTATCCCGTGCCGGTTATAAACCAATTCAATTCCGAAAGATTCTCAGGTGAAAGGACGGTCGCCCACAATATCGAGAAATTCGAATGATTCGTATTTCTACGAAATACTATTTATAGGTTGAAAATCGCGTCGAGTACGAACAAAATAAAATAAAGTTTCATACGCCAGGCGAAAAAGCAAGGTGCACGACTTTCATCGTGCTTTATTATTTCTCTCTCTCTCTCTCTCTCTCTCTCTCTCTCTCTCTTATATATATATATATATATATATATATATATATATATATATATATATATATATATATATAACGCATATCTATAAAAGCATACGCGTTGCACCCACCGGCTGTCCCTTCGCCTTCGTTCTGTGTCAGGTTTCTTTTCAGGAATATGGGAAAATTTCTCGAGCAAAGACGACTATGTGTATGGCGAAAAAAAAAAGTACCGGGCGGTAAGAAAGAGAGAGAGGGAGCCCTACAAAGACCATCGACCACCCTTCGAGGCGAGTGTGTTGCTGTTGTTGCACGTGGCGTGCGAGAGAAGAAGTCTTCTCTCCTTCTCGCACCCAGAGGGCGATATAGGCTTAAGCACAATGGACGGGGTATAAGGAGAACGAACGAACGACACGCCGTGGTGCCTCTGCACTGTATACACTCGACACATGCATAAGCCCCGGGATGTCTCTCCTCGATGCTTTTTAAATATATATATATACAAATATAAATATATATGTGTGTGTGTGTGTGTGGTGCATGTCGCGTCGGGGAGCAACAGGTTTCCATTCCACCGTTCTTCGCCTCTCTTTCGCTGTACCCGAAGTCCGCAAAAGTACACGTTATTTAGCGGACGAAGAACCAGAGATTGCGACCTAGGCCGCCCCTCCGTCGTCTCGACGATTTCGGGCTCGAGATTTTTTTTTTTCTTAGAAATATGTAAAAAAGTGATTCTACGATCCCCGTCGAGCTTTATATATGCATATTATTCCATATATATGCATATTATGCTATATATATGCATATTACGCATGCATGTAGCGCTGGAAGGGGAATGTGGGGCAATATGGACCGGTCGAGGAAAAATGAGACGGTTGAGTCGTTAAAAATATGTTTTGAGCGACTTTTTCGGGCTGAAACTGTAATTTTGTTGAGAGATAATTGTTTCAAGGGGTATAGGGACGAGGTAAGATGCAACGAAAATCGAACATTTTTAATGCAATATTTTCAGTTTTTTCTTAGGTGGTTCATTTTGCCCCGACATTTTATTTTTGCCCCCTGACGGCGGTTTTGCGACAATGGCACATCTGTGTAAATGCCGGTAACCGTTGGAATTCGTCATTTTTGCGAGGATTTCAAGCGCCTCAAAGAAACCGGACGAGTTTTAATTCGAAAAGGGACACTTTTTCGTACGAAATTACGAATATTGTCCTCGGGACGAAATACGAGACGCGATACCATCATTTTTTTTTCTATCGAGAGAAGGTTGTAAATTGCAGTATTGTGGCGTAAAATGTAAATCTAGACTGGGGCTTGACGAAAGAAAATCTTTCGAAATCAGATCGTTTTCAAACGAAGTGTTATTATAAAAAAACAATTTTTTTAAATTAAAAATTATTAAAAAATTGTAAAAAAAATTAATAAAGATGGAAAGATCGTGGCCAAAAGTCGCGATATCGATTTGCCGAGCCTGTCGCCGGCGATCACGACAACGACGACGACGACGACGATGAGACATCGAAGAAAGTTCTCTCGCGCTCGAGTGAATTCCGAGGGAGAGACACACCAGCATCGCCTCCGTAGAGCACGGAGAAACCGTCGAGGAAAGTTTTACGCTCGATCTCGACCGCGGAAGTCGACTACGAGGTGGTTAAAAAAAGAAAACGAAAGAAAAAAAAAGAAAACAAAGCACGTATCGAAATAAATAATAAAAAAAAAACAAAGAAATAAATTATAACAATATTCAATCAAATTAATTATGCTTCCTAAAGTTAATTAGTTTTTTTTCCGTATTTATTATAAACAAAAATTTCAAAATGTAATGAAATTTTAAAAAATGTAAAATATTTCATTTGTTTTCATTGTTTTTTTTTTATTATTATTATTCAATGATCAAGACAATAGTAGAATTTGCAAAAAAAGTTCTCGATCGTTCGAGAATATTGAGTAAAAGAAAGATGACCTCTGTGGTAAAAAAAAGAAAAAGAAAAAGCAAACGGCACTTGACTCATAACAAACTTGCGACAGTCCGCACGACGAGACGCCTCCGAGTCGATCGTCGCACTGAATACTAAGGCGGGAAATGACAAGTGGGTTCTCAGTGGGAGGAGGACACGCCGGAAATCGTACGATGGGGCGACAAAAGACAGAGTAGACGGCACAACCCGAGTGAAATAACGAAGCGAGAAAGAGAGAAAAACCTAATGATTTGCGATTTGAGACAGATTCGCGCAACGCCCGCTAATTATTCGCGTCCTTATCATATAGTATAATTGCAACCTCTATGTTGCAACAATGTACACATATTTTTTGCTACGTTAAACTACTTGAATAATAAAAAAAGAAAAAGAAAAAGGTCTAAACGAAGAAAAGATTTTTTCCATATGATATTTTTTTTCGACCATAACAAAATTAATTAATTTAGGGAAATCAAAGAAGAAAAAAATTGCTCGAATTTATAAATAATGCAAAGTATCGTAAATATTCATCGGGGAATTATTCAGGCGAAAGAAACGAGCCGTCGGCGAACGAAATTGGCTCGGAAGTACAAAATTAGACATTTAAAAAGCTTAGCGAAAAATGATAAATTATTCAAAAAAATATACAAAAAAAATCCTCGTTTTATTTATCTCCTGGCATTTTTTTATTTTTTTGTTCTCCAATTGCGCATATATTTTACTTCGCTCTCGATTTTACCAGGCCTCCCCAATTTGTCTTTCAAACTATGCACAAGCAATCTTTTTTTTTTTTTCAAGAAAATAAACGTGAAAATCTTTTGGAATATATAATTCGTAATTTGCATCGGGACTTAGCGCAATTTTGTTATTCGCTCGTTGCGAGTCCTCGGTCGATCCTAAAATAGATATTCGTCGAGGGGCGATTTATTTTGCGCAAGCGCAACTCAACGATTGTTACTCGAAGAACGCGCGGCGCACACGAAGCAAGTTGTTATTGTTTTTTTTATTTTTATTTTGTTCACAGTCTTTGTCGTCACGCCCTGTAACGTTCGAGACCTTTACGTACACGCGTTTTCTAGCGATATAGTATATTTCTCTGCGCTTGGTTAAGCTCGCGCACCGTCCGTTTCTCTGGATTATTAATTTTGTTAAACGAGAGTCGAGCGCTCCCACACTGCGGTGACCGACCGACGGACCGACGGACGGGTAACGCGCGAGAGCAGAGAGTTAAAATTTACTCTAATGAGAGAAAGGTTAATATAGTCCCCGGTAGTGAAATTAAAATCTTCTTTCACAAACAACAAACAAAAAAAGATCATTTTTCGTTTCGACGGACAGGTCTAACGCCAATTTTCACGATCGTTTCGCCGTTATTGTAGTGGACGAAGGGAAAAAGTTGGCGGGAATAATTATTCGCTCGCGATTATAAGCTGTGTAAAAAAAAACGTACGTTGGAACTCGCGAGAACGTTCCGTGGACACGCGCTGTAGCTTTCGAGAGCGAGAACACGATTATATACGTGTATATAGAGCTGTAGGCGAATATTTGTAGTGTGTTGATTCTTCATATTTAAACGTATTTTTTTTCTCTTCGTTTTAATTGTTGTAACACGTTTATTTGCGTCGAGTAGAAGTCGTGAAAGCATAAATGTAAATAGAAGTGTTTTTAAAAATATAGTTTCATTTTTGTTTGATGATTTCAGGATTATTAAATTTCGCGACGACGTTAAGGTGACAAGGGATTGGAAAATTAATCGCGTTTTCTCGAGCGTAAACAACGTTTATGAGAGACGATTTTGCAGTTGAGAGAGGAAGTGAAGAGTCGTTTTGTTGGGGGGGAAGAAAAAAGAAAAACACTATTGCGAGTCTCGTACCACGACGTGCCACTCACGGCATACCGCTTAATGCATATACGTATATTATCCCTGCGTCTATACGCTCGTACATCGATAAATCGACTGGTATGTACATCGGGACGTTCGTAATTTGCCTCGCGCTATTCAAATTACCGCGAGTTACGCGCCACGCCGGTTAAAAAAAATTGCACGCGCATGCGCGTGCGCCGAAAAACAAAAGACGTGGGGACGCGTCGCCATCTTGTATTATGTCAGATCACGCGTGAACGAGCGAGGTGCGGGGTGTACGTGTGTGCGACCAGTGGAGAATATTCATCGGAATAAAGGAAAGAAACGAAACAAAAAGAAGGTGAAATGCGTATTCTCGTAGCTTCGAGCTTCGAAAAGTAAATATACCGGTCCGGTTAAGAAAACGCTCGGACACGAACATCGCGTACATATACACGTACCGGTGTGTCTGTCTCTCACTCGAGGTGAAACTTTGTGCCGGTGAGACGCGATGGCGCGGCCGCGAGAGAAGAGAGAAACCACCAAGAGACAAGAGACGAAACCAAAGAAAGGAGAATGCGAGAGCTCTTTGGCGTTAAAAGTTTCCTAAGGTTAGTCAGTCTCTCTCTCTGTTTCTCTGTGTGTAGTGCGATGGCCGTCGTTTGCCTGTTCACACATTCGCTCTACATATCTCGCGTCCTTTCGTATTTACGTTTCGTACTTTGTCTCCTGTCCTTCTTCACTCTCTCTCTCTCTCTCTCTCTCTCTATATATATATATATATATATATATATATATATATATATATATATATATACAATGTCAACGGTCCGGCGTACGAAAAATGTATCGCTCGACTCTAACTTTGTACATGTAATTTTTCATACTACATATGAATAATTATATAAAATACGTTACAGAAATTTTTGTTTGTAAATACATTTTTATACATTGTGTGAAAAAATCTTGAGATTTACGTTAGAAAAGGTCGCAATTTTACTTCAGGCTAAACAAAAATTGGTGACTCCGGAATTAGAAAGAATCGCGAAGGCTGGGACGAGATCGTTCACGAATTATTTTTTTACGTAGGACTCGATTCGTTAACGACTCTACGACTATATAGATATAATAATACGTATTTTAATATCGTACTTTTCTTACCTTGAAAAGATGCTCGCTGCACTCGAACATGGGGGTGCTCATGACGGCGGTAGACATGTTTGATTATTTATGAATACAAAATTTTCGCACAAATTACACTCGACTCAACTATTCTCCTCTCTCCTCGTTCCCTCGGTTTTTCTAGATGGCGCTTTTTCTCGTCGTAGCACTTTATATATAGATATATATAAATATATCTTCTCGTCGATGATTTCACTTGTTTTTATTTTTTTATTTTATCTTCACGTTATTTATTCTCTTTAGGCTCGCGATTGTTTCGCGCACTATTTTTCTTTTCGCTCTCCTGCAGTTTACCGCTCTCGCGCACTCGGTGAATAAAATCACGTCGAGTCTTGCAAAAGACCCGTAGGAGGGCAGTTGGCTCGCTAGTCCGGACTTGGCAAGGTCCGAACGCTCTTCGACTCGAAGCGTCCTTTGTAGTAACAACAACAATGGTAATAATAATCAACAAGCAAACAGAGCAAACCGTGACGGCGATTCGTATATAAACTCGCGTGAACACAAAAACTGCCACTAACGATGATGCCCGCTCTTCTCTCTTTCTCTTTTTTTCTCCTTATCGGCTCGGTTTCTGGCACTCGAAAAATTCGTAAAAGAACGTCGTTTTACATTTGGAGAACCACCGAAAATCGAATCTCGTCGTTGACGTTGCGACGACGGTGTAACGATATAAAAACAAAAAGCGAAAAAAAACAAACAACGAAAATTCTTAAGAATTTTCTCGAAACGATTTTTTTGTTACTTTATATCGTACACACTGGTTCAACGATAAAAGATAAAAATTCTCTTTGTCTCTCTCTCGCTCTCTCGTCTCGGCTAGTCGGTTCTCCGATTACGAATTATTCATTACGAATTCAGCGACGAACACTTCGATCGACCCGAGAGTTCGGAGATTTATCGGCGTATCTTGTTGTTGTTTTTTTGTTTTCGTTATATCTTCGTGTCCCGTTGACTCGAAGAACTCGAAACTTGGCACTTTTTTTTTGGTTCCGCTTGGTTCCTTTTTTACCTCTCTGTCTCTGTATCTCTTGTTGCGTTGTACAGTTTAGTATCTCGATCAAAATTGTAATTACGATCTAGCGCGCGTTTCACGTATAGTCTCGAACCTCTGCGTCGTGTATTATTGTCTCTTTCTTTTTTTGTTCGCCTCGTGATCGTATCGGTACGTTTCTCGAAAGCTCAGACTATTCGTTACTCGTCGCGAAGATATGATGTTGCTCGAAAGGCGCCCGAGAGCTCACTGACGAGATTGCTGTGCTCGACCGGCGGGACGGCGACGGCGTGAGAGGCCAACAACAGTCTCGTTTTCTCTCTCTCTCTAGTCCTCCGTTTCTCTCCCTCTCTCTTGCTCTATCTCGTTACGTGTATGTGTGCATCGTGGCCGAAAGGCGGCGCCAACTCGCTCGACCAATCGCAACGCGCCGCTTTACCGGTAGCGCTCTCGGCAGTCGCGTCGTTGAGCGACGCACACACACACACCGTATACCAGTGTTGTTTTCCCCTTCTACCGCCGCCGCGCCACGGCAGCTCTGCCGCATTATCGTCTGATCGTCTGTAACGCACACACACATAGGCTCGACACTCTTGGATGAAACTTGGCAACTGCGCAGTCGCCGCTAAACGATACGAGGAGCGTGCGAGTGAGAGAGAGCATGTGCGAGGGAGGGGGAAACTCGCGTCGTCGTCGCTTCGAGCGTACGAGAATCGCGAGACCGCGCAAAAATACATTTTTCAACATTTGCTTTGTAAAATTGTACCGTCCGTAACTTTTGCCCCCTAATGCACGATTACTGTTCGTGGCCTCTGTAAATTTGGGTTTGGCTCGTGAGCAAAAGATATCAACGACGCGAGTGTTACTTTCGATAAACGTTTGATATTTTATCTCTTTTAACACAGCGCTTACAAAACCGTTAGGTTAGGTTCGCCGATATCGGCGAAAACATAGAGACACGAGCTCCCGCGAATACATCGTACAAAACGATCTTCGCCGAGTTTCGCCGACTCGTCGACCGAGACCATCGCCAAACTGAAATTAAACAAATATTACCAAGGCAAACTTTCCTTTCTCACATTTTCGTTTTCGTTCAACGATCGCAACTTTCTTCGTTGCATCGTCAACCCGAATACTGTTTCGAGTTCGCGAAAATACCGGCAACGTTGTAACACGGCCAAGCGCGATAAGAAAAAAGTGAGTTAAGAGAACAAAAAAAAAACGGCAAAAAAGAAAAATTGGAAGCGCCTGGAAAGTGAAACGCGATCTTCGCTTCTTTTGTAAATTTTATTTCTTCGTCGCTCCGTTTTGTTGGTGCTCTTTCAAACTTCGGAATGAAATACAAGTTTTATGGTCTCTCGGTGAGCAACGGTGGTGATGGTGGTGGGGGTGAGCTCGTGTTGCAGTTTAATCGCGATACACAGCGTCTCTCTCTCTCTCCCTCCCTCTCTTTCTCTCTTTTTCTCGACTCCCTCTTATCCCAAGCGTCGACTATGTGTACGTCGTGTATGTGTGCGTGTAGTGTAGAGCGAAAAGGGAATAATAGTAATACTATTATGAGCGAGGCTTCTCGTGACCCCCTGGTCGCAGGAGAGTGCTCGAGAGTCTCGAGCGTAGAGCAAAGAGATGTACTCTTTTTCTCACTCCCACCAGTTTCGTTTCTCTTTCTTCCCCTCTTCGTGAGGCTATACTATATACATATTCATACATGCATATGTACCAACTTCCATTTCTCGTTGACTCGATGGCCAAGAGAGTATAAATTGCAGTAGGTGAGCGCGAGGAATTACTCTCGGGGGTTTGTACATACCTATATATCTATACATATATATATATATATGAAGGCAACTACAGCTCTTGAGAGAGACTGTTGCCGCGACGTCGACGACGCTCGCGGTCGGCCACCGACACCGTCACCCCTTCCCTTCCCAAACCCTCCCTGTGCTGAACACGTTCGCATGAATGAAGACTAGGTTATTCATGCGCTCTCGCCTGGGCTCTCTCAATCGCTCTGTATTCGTATAAAGACCGCAACAGTTCCTTCCCTAAATAGTCATTGCTCGATAACTTCGTTGTTATTGTTTCGAACGAGACGTTGGTTTATCGTCGGTAACGATCCGATCGCACACTCGGATTTCTCGTGCTCGAAGTCTCGCTTCTTGGTCGCGCTCGTACGTAGCCGTGGGCGTGCGCCTGTGCTCGACGCACGGCCGCGCGGCCGGGCGAGCCGCGACGCGCATGCGCGAGTGCTCGCCTGCGTCAGTGCCTATGCGCGCGCGTCGAGACGCATGCGTCACTGCGCATGCGCGGCTAAGCGGCTGATTCGACAAACGCGATGACCGAACGCCCGTTAATTCTTCCAGTATACGCGATTTCTCCCGTTTAAAAACACGTCAATGCCTTTCTATATTAAGTCGAGGGTCCGTTAGGGCGAGCGTTTGTTATTTTTTCCCTTCGAAGGTCTCACGTCGGGTCACGACACGCCCGCATGTCCGACAATTCTGGCTTTCGTGTATAAACGAAAATTCTTACTCAGACCATTTTTCTATTAGTCGTTTATATTTAGTTGCGTGAGAATCTGTACGGGGTTGGAAAAAGCACCCCTATCGTCGCTCACCGGCGGGGGAGTCGAACCCTCTCTCTCTCTCTTTTAACGAGAAAAATACACGTGAACGAGATATTTGGACCGAACGCAAGTATTTCGGACCCCCATCTGCCCGTATGCGCCATGGGAAATACCGTGACACGCCTAATTGGACGTACGTCGAGGGCCACGTGGTCGAGGGGACAAAACTAAACGCGATAAATTTTGTTTTTTTCCTCGTTTCTTCCAGAAACGATTTCACGAAATATCACACGAATCGATCTTTCATTTTTATTTTCCTTTTAGCGCTCGCTAAGGCGCAGCCCAAATTAGACAAACGTGATCAATCCGTCGACACGAAAAAATCGTGTTTCAACTAAAATCATGTCTCCTTACCATCTATATCGTTTCTCATTAAAAAAAAAACTCTTCGACGCTCTTTTTTCCTGAAACGAATTAGCCTAATTGACGTTTCGTTTCCATATCCATCGAGCTCCTTCGTTAATTCTTCGAATCCTTTGTAATCGAAATATTTTTCTCTTTCGAATGTATTTTTGTTTTGTTTTTTCTCATCGCGTCTAGAAATTTATAATGGAAATAAAATTGATTAAAAGACATTAATTGGAAGAAAAAAAAATCAATCCAATGGAAAATATTTTCACAGATAACGCTTTCGTCAAATACGACGGAAATTTGGGACTTGTGTGTGTGTTTTTTTAAAAATCTAAGCCCTCGTCTCGATTTTATAAAACGCCGTTTCTTTTTCTCTTCCGGGCTGATTAGTCGTTGAAAAATCGGGATTTGGCCGTGAGTCGAAAAAAAAACGTGGAATCAATTATCGTTGCTTCTTTTTTCTTTTTTTTCAATATCTTTTTTTTCTTCTTTTTTTTTACAAACGCGCGCGTGACCCGTGGAGGTCTCGTCGAGCCACGCGAGACCTGCTAGCGGTCCTTCACGCCTGTAAATTATCGCTAATGTATATATATATATAATGAGACTTTTATATATATATATATATATATATATATATATATATATATATATATATATATAAGTCTCACGTACAGCGAGAGATCACGAGAAATTCGCTTCCTGGTTACACACAACAGATACGAGATTGCTTCTCTCGGTGAGCCGACCTCGAGAAGTTGCTTCCGGCTTTCGCTTCGAGCCAAATATCACTTCCCAGTGTGTCTACCTCGAGGCGAGCGTCGTCAATCATTTATTACCGCTTCCATACCCGGTCGAGAGAATTTTTCTCACCTCGGGGCTTCGTCGTGCGTTGAAAAATAAATAAATAAATAAATAAATAAATTGAAATAAATGGATGAAAATAAAATTGAAATTTTGCTTTTTGTTTGTATCGTCTCGGTTGCCCGTGGACGATTCTTCGATTACAGGTGTATCTACCCCGCACTTGCAGTTGTAATCGAATACGCGTTTGGCACGTTCCGTCAATGAATAAATTCGAATCGTCGTGAAAGCTTCTCGCGACGTGAAACGAGATATTAAATTTCAATCGTCGACTCTCTCTTTCTTTTTTATCTATCTCTTGTTTTGACTCGGTGAACTGTTTACGATCTTGTCGATGCTTGATTGAAAATTGATTCTTGAGAAAAAAAATGTTCGTCGAGCGACAGCCGATACGATATTTCATCGTTCAATGATTAATTAGGCGATTGGTAATAATTTAATTATGCTTAATTAATTAAATTTATAAAATTTCACATATTTTCATCAGTTATTCTACTAAATTTCATTGACTCATTATTTCCAATCGATAATTAAAATTGCAAAAAAAAAAAACAACGAAAATTCTTCCAAAAATAACATTTTGACGATAAATTAAACAACTATAGTAACACTTTCATTTATTTATATTCTTAATTAATTAGTCAAATTTCAAATATCCTCATCAATTATTCCACCAAATTTCGTAGATTAATTACTTTCAATTATCAATCAAATTTACACTTTGTATAAAATAATAAAGAATAATTCTTAAAAAAACATTAAATTTTACGATTAATTAAACAACGATAATTAAAAAAAGCCATTTATTTTTAAAAATAGGGATAAAATATCATCGTTGACACCGACGACCTGCCGAGCAAAGTCATCGAATGTTCGTTGCAACATTGTAAGCCGTGTCGGAAATTCTTATTAATGTCGCGAAGAGAATAAGTACCTACAAAGCAACGAAGTTGCACTCGTTAAAATTCTTCCCATCGTTTCTCGATGTACTCGCAGTATCGGTGTAAAAAAAAAGAAAAATTGTGCGTAGCGAACGTCTCTCGGGTTGTTTCGTCGGTGAACGAGTTTTTTTTTTCGAACTGTACGTGCGCACGTATTATCGTCCATTCTTCGGTTGCACGTAAAACGTTTTCAAATATATAAATATATATGAGAATGTGATAATACACACATCTATATATCTATATATATATATGTGTGTTATTTATTATCACTATATATATTTATATTTTTTATAATCACTATATATATATTATTAATAATCACTATATATATATATATATTATTTGTAATCACTGTATATATATGTATATATAGTGATAATAAATATAAAAGGCATAATATGATTTGAAAACGTTTCCCAGGAGTTATCGTTATCGCCGCAGCGATATGTCCGCATCAACCCCCTCGCTTCGCATAGGACTCTCTCTCTCTCTCTCTCTCGTCCAGATTGTAAATATATACGTGCTCTTTGCCGGCGGCCACCGGAAACGATAATGAAGTGGCCCCGAGGATAACTCTCCCTTATCACTCGTAACCCTCGGGGTCTCTCAGACTCACCAGAGTTTTCTCTCTCACATTCTCTCCGTCTGCTTTTGGTCATTCGCCTGGTTTTTCGTTGCGCGTTCGATACGAAAACTCGACCTGCTCTATTAACGAGAATAATCTTGGCTAACTCGACCAAAACAAACAAAAAAAAAAAAACGTATCCAAACGTGAAATTACACCGTGGACATTACAACAAAGTAACGATTTTATAGATAAGTATCGTTTTTTTTTCTCTTCTTTTTTTTCCTTCGTCGCAATATTTAAACACTGTTATTTTTCAGTTAACAATTATCGCGAATTGCGACATAAATTATCGGTATACGACTACGTCGATATTTCGTAAGGAGTTTTACGAGGTCGAGGTTTCACTGAAATGAATAATAAATAATTAAAAAAAAAGGAAAACATAACCATATTTATCGACAATAACAACAAACAATTTTCCATCATTTTTTAACGACAAAAACCGACTATTACCGATCGTTATAACGAGACGAACTTGAGCGCAAAAAAAAAAATTCGAACCAAAAATAAACTCCAAGGATATCATTTTTTATTTTCTTATTTTGCTTCTTACGTACGACCGTTATTACTCTAATAACGCAAAAAAAGCAATGATAATAATAATAATAATAATAATGAGATGAAAATGCCATGTATCGAAGGATCGATGACGTCAGTTCTCTCGGCGTGTGACATTATACGATCGCCATTGCGTTTTTTCTCGCTCTCTTGCTGCAGCCCCCCCCCCTCTTCCCACTCTCTCTCTCTCTCTCTCTCGCTCTCTCTCTCTCTCTCTCTCTCTCTCTCTCACTCTCTCTCTCTCACTCTCTCTCTCTTACTCTCTCATAAACATTCACACACTTACACACGATCTCGTGAACGCTGTATATCTATATAGTTTACAAGGAGACGGCTTGTATACGTGTATACGTTTCTTTCTTTGCGATATGGGCGAGCCCACACCTTTCGCTCTTTCGCTCTCTCGCTTTCTCTTTTCTCGTCGTCTCGAGCTTGCTCTCTCTCTTTCTCTCTCTCTCTCTTGCTCTGTTGCGCGCGCATCGATGGTGCGCGCGCACAGTCCGATTCTCCACGCTGCTCTCTCACAGCTTCTTTCCCCTTTCATTCGTGAGCGGCGCGGCGCGGACCGGCAGCGCTCTCCCCCGTGCATATGTGCACTCTCTCGTAACATGCGCGAGACGCGCGACGCGAGAGAACGATGCTGCGCAGCCGCGGACCGGCTCGCTACGCAAATCGTAGACGAGCGGGGGTCCGGCTCGAGAAAAAGGCGCTACCGCCTGGCACTTTGCTCCCTTCGTTATGAGCCGTTGCTTTTTTGCCGCTGCGCGATCTCTTACCCCGACGACGGGAGTGCGAAACTCTTTTCTTTTTTTTTTCGCTCTTTCTCTCGCTCTCTCTCTCTCTCTCTTTTTCTTTCGTTCGCTGTTTCTCTCTCCCTCGAAGTTCTCGCACTTGGAACTCGAACTGGAAAACATTCAATGTTACTTTGTTGAAATTTCTTTTAATAAATAAAAGAATAATAATAGTAATTTTTGTTTGTTTTTATTAATAACGAGATAATTAAAACGGTACAAAAATACATGAGAAATTTTGTTAATTTCTTGATAATAAGATAATCGACGTTATTTACGTTCGATCGAATTTTTGATCGACGAAGAAATTTATTTTCACTTATTTAGCTGTTTTTTAATTTTGGTTTTTCTCGATTTTTCGTCCAACCAATCGTTTTGCTCCAATAAACAGGGATGATTCATTTCCGTGGTGGGGGGAAACAAACGAATGAGAACAAAAAAACGATAAAACGAAATGATTTATTTTCGTAAATTGCGACGATAAATAATTCGAAAAAAAGAAAAAAAAATTGACGTCGGTTCGACAAACTTGAAAATTGTTCACCAATATTTTATCGCGAAGCGTTTCTATATATAGGCGTATTTTTCACGACGTTAACTTTCCATAATATGCACATTGTACGCTGCGAACGATACATCTGTCGCACACTTGGGGCCTCTTGGCGTTTCGCTTCGTACCGGAGAATTGAAATATCGCATGTGTCCTACAGACGCTGGCGAAACGACTGTGTCGTTCTACTGCGAGAAGTGTCGAGGGGGCGAAAACGTGACTTCCGAAGAGAAAGAGGGAAACGTTAATGAATTTTGCACGCTTTCGTCCGTAGATTTTTCCGGCACTCGACCTTTTTCTTTTTCCTAGCTTTAGTGTCGAGATCTTCTTCATAAAAAAGTATTTAAAAAAAACGATCATTTCACAAAAAATGTCACAGGTGATTATTTTATTTTTCTAAAACGAATTTCTCGTATTTTTACAAATTTCGTTATTTTCAAACACCGGGAAAAACGAATAATTATGAAAAACAAAAAATCGAATCGACGAATTAATTAAAAACATTATTTTCAAATAAAAAGAAAAATTTATTTCCTTCGATAAAATATCTATTTTCCAAAATTCTATATTTGTAATTGAAATTAAATGACGTCAATTCGTCCCAGTATAATAATCGATTATTGAGTTGGCAAATCGGCGTAAAAAAAAGAAATAAAATTTGCCCTCGATTTTCTGCTTTTTTTTTACGTTTTTTGGAATAAATTGTGATCGATGATCGAGCGTAGGAGGATGAGTCTGGTGTTGTTAATGACACGTACGATAAACACGTCTTATCCGTGATATAGAGAAGGAATCGCGTCGCTCGTTTATAAATGTATAGATAGATACGAGCGAGTGTATTGATAAGATAGCGAAGTGATAAGGAGAAGCCAGGGGCTTTTTTCGTTATCGCGATACGTTTAATTAAAACATCTGTGTGGCGCAAGTTGCCCGGGGATTGTTATAAATTATAATAGGTAATGGGCCCCTCGTATAACACGGTCCTCGTCGACCGTGTTATGCGAGCCGTCGGTTTGTATCGAGGCTCGACGAGTACCTCGTTATGGGTCATTCCCATTCTGTCTTACGTACACCCGCGTAGTTTGCTTATCGTCGATGAATTCGCTCAACGATATTTCGCATCGACGACTCTTTTTCTCGAGGAAGAAATTCGTGAAAAATGCGATTTTTTTTTCTTTTTTCCTTTTTTTTTTGTTACGAGACTGAAAAAATATTTTCCCACGAAAAAGAAAAAAATGAAAGGATCGTATCGTCGATAAATCGAGAATGATCGATTCGTTTAATTCCGATAAATTTCATTCGAGCGTACGGAAAATAAAACAAATCGAACGATAATTCCATAAAATTGTCGTTTTTTATTGTTCCATCGGTTTTCATAATTTGCAATTTAACGCGATTTTCGAATGAAGATAAATTCAAGAAAACGAAAAAAAAAAACAAAAAACCAAAAATTAAATTGCGAAATATATCTTTCGGATTGTTGCAAAAATATTGAACATTTTTTTGTCTTTCTTGTATTTTTTTAACACACAAAATTTGCGTTCGATAAAAACAAAATATTAACCGATTCCCCTTAATTCGACGACGAATCAAACTTATCGTTTGTTGTTTTTTTTTTCTTTTTCAAATTATAGTTTTCTTTTCGAACAATCCTATCGATTTATCAGCGAGGACGTGGCAAAATTACACGTCGGGGAGGCATCGATACTCGTGATCGGCGCACGTTGGACACATTCGTTCCAAGAATCTTTAAGGCCAAGGCAACCACAGCCAAGACGCCCCGGAGATTCTGCAACAGGTTGATATATACATATATATATCTGTGTATATATATATATATATATATATATATATATATCACTGAAGGCACTTGCGGCATATATATATATATACACATAATAATATATATATAAATATATATATATATATATGCCGCGAGTGGGTTCAGTCCATGCGCGAGAATACGATAAACCGGCCTCTGTAACTCGAGCTCGTTCCCCGGGCTGCTGCATCGACGCACGCACCAGTATCGAAAAAAAGTCGTTTCCTTCTATATCGTTCGATTTCTTTCGTACGGGTGCTTCGAACAGCCCCTCTTTTCCCTCCATGCTCGCCGATCGTCTCGTTTATCCCCCCACCACCCTTTCTCTGTCGCCCTGCGCGCCTTATCGGCGCGTGAGCGATACAGCAATTGTTCGACACTCGTCATTGCTTCGTGACGCGTTCGATATTTCTTTCTTTACTTTTCGCAAATGTCGAAAAGCACGAACTCTTTCCATTGTCTCTACCTTGGATGAAACGTATCGCGGCTTTTCAATGACGCGACGCGCCGAACAATTTTTCGATTAGTCAGTGTCGCGTCTCGACTCACGTACGGTTTTAATCAATTTTATAATAATAATAATAATAATAATAATAATAATAAATATTATTTAACAAATGATACAATATTAATAATAATAATAACAATTAATGCTCCGAAATAATAATAATAATAATAATTATTATTATTATTATTATTATTATTATTATTCATTTCGTCGGAGTGCACGAGTACTCAAGGTGTGTAAGAGGTCCTCTCGCGCTTGTCTCGAGCTTAATTTCTTCTTTTTAAATCGGACATTGATCAATCGACGAAACGAGACCGGATCGTCCCTGGCAAAAATTGCCTCGCATAATCTTTCGTCCGAGAACAAAAATTCGCGTGTACCTCCTACCAGGTAAAATACGGGTACACCCGTATATACAATGTTTGCGATCCACCTGCTGTGCGTTCTGACTCTGTCCAAATGTTCCTACATCTACATATATATATATATATATATATGTATGTATGTAAATGTATAAAAATCGAGAGGTGAGCAAAACGAGCGAGCTGCACTTTCAGCGCTCTCGTCTTTCTCGACTCTGTTCGTGTAGTTATATAGTTTTATATATATATAATATAATAAACCTGCACCGAGAGAGAAATATATATATATGTAGAGAGAGAAATATAATATATATATATATATATATAGAGAGAGAGAGAGAGAGAGTGAGGAGTTCGGCGCTCGCACCAAACGGACTTTCACATTTCGCGGTTATTTCGAATAAATAATAACACAAAGAGTGACTACCCTCGATTGCGCAACGCGATCCCCCCTCTTCGTTCTTTCTTCGTCGCGCATGCGCACCGAGAATAAGGAGGAAAATGAGAGCAACAAAAATCGAAATTATACGAAAATATCGGTTTTACGAGAAATAAAAACAAAAGAGAAATTTCGAAAATTCTAAAGTGATCGAAAATTCTAAAATCAACGAGGGTTTTTACGAAGTTTTTATGTAATTGATTTTCGTTGAAATCGCGAGATTGGACTCGTGAGAATTATCGGTAACTGTCGAGACGATCTACTTAATCGATTAGAGAAATTTATTTACATTTATGTTTGTATTAAAAAAAAAAATTAATGAAACGCTTAACCCTGTTTTCTCTAATTCTCGGATGTATAGTTAATGCGCGCGTCGATAATCACAGAATCATAATGGACGATCGAATATCGTCGAACGAACGAACGAAGAGAGACTTTCGTGAAATCGATCATTATCGATCGTCGAGATCGAAATTTCTCCTCTCAATGACCCTCCCCCGCTCGAAAGATTTTTATAACGGGCTATTGTCCTCCATGTTACATCTCGTTTCAAGGTCAACGGTGTCAAATAGAAAATCAGCCAGCCAGTCGTCACGAGAATTCGCCACGAGTGTGATTTATATGCCTCGGTCTCGATTGCTCGTTTGATGTTTTTCTTTTTCCAATTTCTTTTTTTTTTTTAGAGAAACGTCCTCTGTTGACCTTGTGACGATGCTTTTTTTTGTTTTTTTTTTTAATTCGTAAACTTTTGTGATTCGTTGCATTTTATTTTTAGATCCGACGAGAAACAATCCTGATAAGAAAAAGCTAATCGACAATTTGGCGACATTGTGTTGAGCGAGAAGGAGGGGTAGGGGTTGAAGGTCATTCGTGTTTACAAAAATGTGGGTACGCGTATGGCGAGGATGATGGTCCAATATTGACACTGCGTATCTGTTTGCGTGCCTTGTGATCGGAGTGAGAGAGAGAGAGAGAGAGAGAGAGAGAGAGAGAGAGAGAGAGAGAGAGAGAGAGAGAGAGAGAGAGAGAGAGAGAGAGAGAGAGAGAGAGAGAGAGAGAGAGAGAGAGAGAGAGAGAGAGAGAGAGAGAGAGAGAGAGAGAGAGAGAGAGAGAGAGAGAGAGAGAGAGAGAGAGAGAGAGAGAGACGGTTGGTGGTGATAATTTTCTTTTTGTTTTCTTTTTTTTTTACTCTTCGTGCAGAAGGGGACAAGGTCGGACACGTATCGTGCAAATTTATGATTTTTCGACGAAAACCGAAAATTTGTTCTTTTCTCTTTAACGGAGTAGGGGTAAATCCATCGTTTTTATCTCAAGAATGAAATACGCTCCAGACGAATGTAACGATGCTTCATTTTTCGAAAAATGTACAAATTTTGAAATCGATTAAAGTGCGAGCAATATTTACTCGGTCCGTAACAAAGGTCAATGTCACTTATATTCGATAACAAAATTTGTATGCAACCCTCGAAAAATTTCTGGTTTTTTGGTAAAACAAATTTTTTTTTATATTTTGAAAATTTCAAATATTTGTTTTTTTTCGTGAAAAATTCGTGAAATTTTATTCAACGAGAAAGAAACGAAAAAAAATAACGAGATCGTTAGATTTTCCAATGACGAGATACTCGTTCGTGTTGACCTCTGGAGCTCATTATCTTCGCGAGTGAATCACCCGAGCGCTCAGGGATGGAAACTCATTTGATACGTGAGTCGGCGTTCGAGGTATACATCGAGCGGGAAATTAATCACGACACTCGAAGTGAATCACAATGATAAACAGAAAAAAACAAAAAAGAAGAAAAATAGCCCGGGAGTCTTGGGTTCGTAGGTCAAGTCGTCATTAACGAGAGATCCGATCGATTATAAGAATAAATATTGCAACAACGTGCTTATCGACGTTGGATAATTATTATTAAAAAAATAAATAATAATAATAATAATAATGGCGATAAATTAAAAATTATTATTTTTATATCTCATCCCTCGGTCTTCGACAATTTTTATCAATGTCCAAATTAGAAGTAGATTATGAAAAAAATATGTATTTCTAATAAAAATAGTAAAGAGAAATTTTTTTCTAACCATCTTTTCCCTCTGAGAGAAAAGAAATTCGAAAATTACAATTTTTTAGAAATCAAAACACCTTTTAATTTTTCTCGACGACTATCTTATCTCTTGCTCGGTCGAGTGACGTAACGAGATTCAAATTATAAACATACAATTAATTATGAAAATTACAATCTTTTAATTCAAAAGTTTTTTAAAAATTCGAACGACTCTCTTTTGTTTCTCTCTCTCTCTCTCTCTCTCTTTCTCTCTCTCTGTATCTCTCTCTATAATACTTCAGAGGCTGGTCTTAGTTATAGTGATATCGTAGTTATATATCTTAGTTATATTTTTATAGTTATATCTTAGTTATATTTTTAGTTATATCTTAGTTATATTTTTAATTGTATCATTTTAGTTTCTACTATACTTGTGAACATTGTAAAACTATCCATATTTACCCCAAACCCTGCTAGGGTATAATAAAACTCAATCAATCAATCAATCAATCTCTTTCTTTCTTTCTTTCTCTCTCTCTCTCTCTCTCTCTCTCTCTCTCTCTCTCTGTCTTTCTCTGGTAACGTAACTCGTCATCGAATCTCGAGGGTAGCCCTCCGTTTAGCCTGAGATTCTCCGAGTCGCGGAGAGTAATGCTCTCGCGCATCGTGAGTACGAGAGTAAAACACTCGAGATACGTGCGAAAGATACGTTATTATTATTTTTTTTTCTCGTCTTTTTCTCTCTTTCTATTTCTTTCTCCGGTTACACCGACGGTGTAGAGACTTTCACCTACCTCATCGACTTTCCCTTTCTCTGGTCTGTGAGCCTCTTCGCTGTAAATCGTGTCTCTCTCTCTCTCTCTCTCTCTCTCTCTCTCTCTCTCTCTCTCTCTCTCTCTCTCTCTCTCTCTCTCTCTCTCTCTCTCTCTCCGTGTTCTCTCTTTTTCTCTCGCAGACGACGAGAGTCTCGATTCGCGAGGCCTCGCGTCGTGGCTACCGGAAACCTTCGCAGCCGGCCCACTTCCGGTATCCCCGCTTTACCCCTTCTCCCTTCTCTTAGTCTCTTGCACTCTCGAGTGATTATTGCCTCCACATATCGACTCCCGCGCACGCATAATATATCTTTGTTCAATTTTTCATTTCATTCGCCAACTTGGTCGTTACGACTTCCGGAATATCCGGATGTCGAGGACTTCTCAGGATTTTTGAAAAATACTTGTTTCTGGAATAATTTTTCGTCGCTTTGCGGACGAATTAGGGAACGATAAAAATCGTTGATCGTTCGATATTTGTGGGAGAGAAAATTCAAAAAAACAAAAAATAAAGAAATTTTCGAAAAATTGAAAATAGGAAATATTAATAAAAAAAAATAGAAATAAATCGTTTGAAATTATTCGTAGGAAATATGATAATATTAATGATAAATGTAAAACTAGATGTAATCTCGATAATAATTATTATCTGAATTTTTATTTTGACACCAAAATTTGAACATTTTAAATGGTTCTCGTATTTTTTTTTGCAATTTTCGTTTCATTCTTGAAATATCGCGCGAGTGTCACGTGGCTCCTCGAAAATTCGACGAAAGTGTGCAAAACGTCTCGAGTGTGTTGAAATACGTTGTATGGGATTTTTTAATTTTTTAATTTTTTCCTCGTGGCAAAGCCCGATATCGCGAGGCCAGAGCTCTCGCGAAATAACGACATAGCGAATGTCTCTCTTTCGACGTCTCGTCGCTTTTATTGTTAGCTTTTCGATCGCTTCGTACACGTGGAATTTTCCAAAGCTATCGAGCGACGAGCTTATCGCCAATGCTCTTACGTACGAGCGAACGCACATGTTTCTTTCTTTCTTTTTCTCTCTCTGTCGAAACCCCCCTGCCCCTTCCTCTTAATTATTCTCTCTAATCTCTCTATCCCATCTTCATCAAATTTTATCATTTTTTTCCCCCTTATTTTCCGACTTTATCCTCATTTTTATCCAATTCGGCGTTTTTTTTTGTTATCTATTTTTGTCGACGACGAGAGCGTCCGTGTTATCTCGCGATCTCTTCTCTCTTTCTCTCTCTTTGCCAAGGTTCGACGGCCTTGATTTTTTTTAAATTTATTTATGTAACGTCGCAGATTTGTCTTACGTCGTGAATCAATATTTGCCGCAATTCGTTGATTTTTCATTTTGTTTTTTTTCGTTTTTTTCATATTTCGTTTTATGATTTTTTTTTCTTTATTTATTTATGTAACGTCGCAGATTCGTCTTACGTCGTGAATTAATATTTGGCGCAATCCGTTGATTTTTCATTTTTTTTAAATTTTTTATACGTTAATATTTTATTTCGACCGGAAAAAATCGACAGCGATAATAACGACGATGATTCGTTGAATAACAAGATTCACGCTCGTTACGAGAATCGTGGCTGACGAAATTTTCGTAAGATTTTGGGCGAGCGAAAGATCGCGAGTGATAAGACGCGAGTGTTGTTATCAGCGAGCGAGAGGGATTATGCTCGATCGCGAAACGAATAAAAGCCAAAAAAATATCTCTATTTTTCGATCGATTCGCGATTTTTTTTCGAATCGTTTGCTATTTTTTTGCGTCAAACAAACAAAAAAACAACAACAAAAATTGTATTTTTTACTCGTTTCACGATTGTAGTGACGTTTTTTTTGTTATCCGATCGATCGGTTATTTTTTTGCGTCGCGTACCACGTGACGGTGGACACGAACCGATTTGTACACAAACGAGCTCGAGCCTCACGTTCCCGCCGATTGGACACGTTGGGACAACGTCGCGCGACCATTCTAGTCGAATTGGTTCGCGAACCGCGATAAAAATATCGGCAAACTTTTGTAAAACGCACGATCGTCGACGATATTCGACCTTCGTGAATTTGACGGCCTTGGTCCAGAGCTTCGTCGATACGATCGGATTAGATTTTACGTAACGAAGTTTCTCTTTTTCTTTACGCGAACAAATTATTTTTCATAACGATTTTTCACGAAAAAGAAATGATTTAACGTTTTTTTTTCTCTAAAAACAAACAAAAATCTAGAAAAATGAGTTTTTACGTTAGTACAGACTCGTTCGTTTACCTCGAAAACAGTTTGTTCGTTTTATCTCGCTGATTTTGTGATAAAATTTGAGAATTGAAAGAAAAAATCGTTTTTATTAAAAGAAAAACAAACAAAAAATAGATATTTCTTCGTTTTTGCGAGATGATTTTCGGTCAATGTTGCCTTTCAATTCATTTTCATCTTTTCTCAAGCTTTTTTCCCACCGTTGGAAACATTTTTCTCCCCCAAAAAAAGGAAAAATCGACAAAATATAACAAAATTTTCGAAAAATGTGATATTTTGTCGTGAATTTTTTAAACATCCGAACGACGTTATTCCTTTGTATATATGAAAACCGTCGCGTCTCGTTATCCACGATCCAAACACGTTTTCCCCGTCGAATATTCATTCGTTTCGATAAAACTAAATTTCCTACGAAATTTTTGTCATTATATGGAATTTCTTTTTCTCTTTTCATTCCCTCCGTTTTATTTTCCTTCGAGATACGTCGACGGCACGACCTCGTCTGAATCGACGTTAATTTGGGCGCGATATGAATAGCGTTATGAATTATTAAGTGATCGGAGAGAAAAGCGGGCTTAAATGCTGAACGAAAAAAATTTTACGACGCAACGGAAACGGCCAACTGTCCCTTCGTTCGACATTCATGCACGAATATCCCTCCACGTTCTATATTTATTTTACATTTATCGTCATTATCATCATCCCCGTCGACAGTTTATTCTTTCACACAATTTTTCTCATCTATATTTCTAAAATATCCAAAAATGAAACAAACAAACAAACAAAAAAAATTATTCAAAATTCGTTAAAACTCGAGGATAAACTTAAACTTATTGTTAAATATACGTAAAATAGCACTAGAGAATATTTTCGAGAATAGTTTTTCCAATGGTGGATAAGTTAGTCGTGGGGGAAAAAAGGTCGAGAAGCGAACAAAAAAATGGAAAAATTTCGGTACGTCGAAGGGAACGAGGACTGCGGTCGGTTCGATGGATCAAGGCAACCCGCGGCTCGTTACTTCTATTGCTTATGGCTTCTACAGGCCGTCCTATTATCCTACCGCACGGGGTACGTGATAATTAGTAATACAATAAACCGAGTGAGAAAAAAGGTGTGTGGGGGGAGAGAAAAAAGACGAGGGCAAAAAGGGAGTCTGCCTGTGCAAAGTCCCCCATGGCCAACAATTTATTTTGATCCTACGGCAGGTCTGCCTTTCGTTGCTCTCTGTGCTCTGTTCGATATATATATATATATATATATATATATATATATATATATATATATATATATTTATGTGTGTATATGTTTATATATCTATATATGATGGATATGTGCGTGTATACACGCGGCACCGGTCACTTCCGGTACAGAATTAGAAGCTTCAATAAAGCCTACCATTCGCTTCTTTCTCACCGTTCCCTCTTTCGTTTTATAAATTTTTCCTTTTATGTCTTTTTTTTTTCATTCTCCTTCGACCAAATGTTTCGAATGAAAAACACGAACTGTCGCAATCGGGCTCGAGTTTCGACGTGTACGTTTATTTTTCGCGTTACAATTTTGAGTGACGTCCTTGTTTTGTTTTTTTTTTAATAATCTCGAAAAGACAAAATTTTGTGCGAAAATTGAGAAATTTTCGTAAAATGAATTTTTACAATTTAACTTTCAATTTAATTTGGAAATTTTTTATTTTACCTTGAGAAATATTCGTAAAATATAGTTTTTGCATTTTTGGTAAATGTGATTTTTGTTATGTTTTTTTTTTTTGGTTCTTTTGATAAGACGAGTTCGACGATTATTCGTTCCGTGACTCGCGCGTATCAACGACGACAGTACACTTTGATTTTCGCTACGATATTACGATTCTTTTATTTATATATATTTATATACAAGAAGAGTTCTATATATATATATATATAGAACGACACGTGGTCCAGGCGCCACGCGATTCGTCGTAGCGACGCAAAATTAATCGCGTCGGGTCAAACGATTCGTTGATCGTTCGCGAGTCGATTATTGGTTCGACGTTTCAACGTTCGTATTACGAGGCAATGATCTCTCGAACGTAAATTGTTCGCGATTAGTTCGACGTCGAAAATGAAAAACAATGAAAGAAACAAAAAAAAACCCAATCGATCGTCGAAGATCGTTCTCTTCGATTTGAATCGAACACAATTTTATCGAGAATTTTCCTATCGTAATATTTTTTCTCCCGTCCCGAGAGTTCATAGAACGTTTTTTTTACTTTGCTTCTAGAAGAAGAAAAAAATGGTCCAAACGCGCGCGTCGGGAAGAAAAATATTTTCGTTCTAAAATTACGACGCTTATCGTCGATTTTGTTTATTCACGTAGATAAAAACGCACACGCGCACACGTTTTTTCTCCTATTTACTTTTCTATCGAGTCGTCAGCGCGGCAATTCTGTTTTACAATGTAAATTACTACTTTTTGTTCTTTTTTTTTTTTCGTTTCGACAAATGTTTTTTCGAATATTTAATGAATGATAAACCAGGGCGAAAGGGGAATTTGGAATTCTCGAATTATTCGGTGCGTGTGTACGCGTTGTCAATTGTCTGGAACGAAGCGAGCGTGTTAGAGAGAGAAAGAGAGAAAGAGAGAGAGAGAGAGAGAGAGAGAGAGAGAGAGAGAGAGAGAGAGAGAGAGAGAGAGAGAGAACGACCCACGCACAATGAGAAGCCTCGAGTAAAATTACGACGCTTGAAAAATGTCGCGCGTTATTATTTTATTTTTTTTTTCTTTCAACGTGCCTCGCGGCTCAAATCGAAAATCGAGTTGAAATATAAACGAGTGACGAAACGAAGCACAGCTGTGCGCGCATCTAAGCAAACTCGAGGCTTTCCCAATCAAGACGCTTGGGCGATTATTGACTTCGACTATTTTTCGTCTGGTCGATGACTTATCTTTTCTTTTTTTTTTTCTTTTTTTTTTAAATACGAGTACGTATATATAGTTTCGCGTCTGTTTCATCGAGGTGACGCCAAATTCGCGATAAGAGATAAAAGTAAAAAAATTAAAAATAATTGCGCGGGTGAGTCGAGAAAGGAGAAAAAAAAGAATATCTTTTTCTTTTTTTAAAGCAGTTTTAACGGTTCCGAAATGGCCAAGCTTTATCGCTTATCGTCGTTTATTTCTTATTTTCTTATCTCGACGAGCGAGTTAAAAACGTTTTGAGAAGTTTCACTCTTGCTTTTGTGCCTCTCAATTTTTTTTATATTTTCTCTCTCTCTCTCTCTCTCTCTCTCTCTCTCTCTCTCTCTCTCTCTCGTTTAAACGGGAAAAGGTCAAAGAACTCGAGATAAGGAGATTTAGTGACAGAGTAAGAGTAATACAGAGAGAGAGAGAGAGAGAGAACAATTTCTGCGGGCCTTAAAAAGTCAAATGTGCGCTCGAGTCAGAGTTGCGCGTACGCGTGCGCTATATAGAACGTTGCCAATGGAGAGAAGCAAAAACGAGAGATAAATTCACGCGCAGCTCATTATACAAAGCTATGCACCGTTATGTGGGTTAAACGGACTTTACATATTTATCGAAGCTTTTTTTTCGTTTTATTTCTCCTTCTTCTTCTTCTTCATCTTTTTTCTTTCTTTCATTCTTTCTTTCGTCTCTCGTTATTTTTTTTGTCACTTTTTCGTTCGCTTCGTTTTTTTTTTCACGTATATACGAACGAATATCGTGGCACGATCTTTCGATTTATTCGATCTTTGAATAATTATTTGCGATAAAATTTAAAAAAAAACAAATTAAAGAAAAAATATATAAATCATAGTAATAATAATGAAGTAATATAAACGAGGGATAAAAGTTCGCAGGATAGAAATTTAACAAAAAAGAAACAGTAAATTCGTAAAGTTTTACGAAGATCGAGAAAATTTTGAGCTTATAGGAAAAATACAAAGTTTTCGAAAAAATACAAAGTTGATAAAAAAATAAAGAAGGAAGGTAATGGCGTCGTTCTCGTTTAACGATTTTTCACGTGAAGGCGCCACATGGGATTTCGAGGATACCGCGCGGGACCTTTTTACCGGTTTCGTCTTTCTTCCTTGGAGGTCTTTGTTCAATTTTATTTTCGCTGCCGCGAGAAACACATGTGGAAAACAGACAGAGACACCCCGGGCAGACGTCTCGTAGGCCCCCGAGGAGTGCGGCTCGTTGCGCGGGTAACGAAAAGAGTATTTTACGTTCCAGGAAAAATGACACTCGGCCTTTGAGATCTACGCCGTGGCCCTTTTTTTCTTCTTTTTTTTAGTCGAATTCGTGGCAAAATGTGCGCGACGAATGTCGAAAATAAAAGATCAAAAAAAAAAAGAGGAAAATGTCTGAGTCGTACGTTTTTATTTTGCTTTCGGTACAAAAATTAGTTTTGCTTTTTTTTTCTTTTTTTTTATCCCGACTCAAAGTAACACCAAAGTCTAAATTAGTACTTGCTCGATCATCAATTATGTTAATTATCCGCAGCTACGAACGATCTTGACGTAGAATTATGATTTTGTATTTTTTCTTTGTTTTGTTTTTGATGAAAACGAAAATTCGAGTCGAAAACCGTTCGAATTTGTCGATGTAAATCGTGACAATGAAATCCCAGAGCAAGATATTAAATGGAATTCGTTCGATCGAAAAAGAAATCAAAATAATTTCCATAAAATATTCAAAAACAAAGAAAAAACAAAAAAAAATTCCAATTTATTAGAAAATATTCGTTATATTTATCGATAATTATTGATACATAGTAAAATGATTTTAAACAATATTCAAAAATCGTAGCCTTCAAATTTTCCCCCTCCCTCCAACGGTTTTCCGAGGATTTTTCATTATTCCCACCAAAAAGTATCTTTCGTCATCTTGACGTTTCAACGTTCTTTTTTTTTCTTTCCTTCCTTCTTCATTTCGCAAGCCATGTGTGTAGAAAAGACCCTAAACACCCCCGTAACCGTCAACGACGAGGGCGAGAAAGAGAAAAAGAGACAGAAGAACAAGAAAAAGAGGTCGTTCGCAGGTCGTTCAACGGTCTCGATCGTCGAGGGTTGCACGGTCGTGGGAAAGACGTTACGGGGCCCGGGCTTTAAAAATCTTGCCATCCCTCACCGAAAAACAAATAGGAAACTTTTAGCCGCGCGCGCGTTAATTAGACGCGAGAGGGGTCGTGACCGTTCGTTGATAATTGTCGATTCTTTGACGAGATTGTTCGAACGAGTTTTTCGAAATTGACTCGAAACTCGTTTTTCACGTTTTTCTCAATGACGCACGACGTACGTTTCGTACCACGTATTCTACTTGGTCAATATTTCTACGGTTCTTGATACAGACGGGGGGGAGTCTCTACATGTGGAACGCATCCCTAAGACGCCCATAAACGCCGTCCAAAGGCGTCGAAATATAGTCTTCGATTCTTTTCAAATATCCGAAAAAAAACCATTCATTTCGACAAAAAATAACGAAAAATTTTTGTAATTATTAACATAATTTTTCTTAAAAATGTTTTTAATGAATTTCTTATAATTATCGATAATTGGAATTATATGAAAGTTAATGTGCAATTTTTATGTGAAATTTTTAGGTTCGATTACTTTTAATAATAATAATAACAATAACAATAACTATAATAATAATAATAATAATATTGCTAACAATACCAATGATTCATATATGTGACATAAATTTCATAAAATATTTGAAAATTACCCAAACATTCTTCGCGATCAATTTTCGATTTGAAAACAATAATCGATTAAAATAACAATACTAAACATAAACGATTAATTTCTCAAAATATTCATTGGACTAATTTTTGTTCACAAAAATCTCTAACGTTCGTTCGTTAAAATGAAAAATTGTGTCTTGCGCAGTATAAAATTTAGAGAACGCAGCTACGCCATTGGGATTTGATCTGCGAGAGGGGTTTGTAGGCGGCAGCACCTGCGGCTTTCATCCCTGGATGCTGCAGCCGCGTAGGCGAAGAGGGTGGTGCAGGTCACGACGAAGAGAAAGAGAAAACAAAATTATATATATATATATATAATTTTTTTTTCTGTATATATATATATATATATATAAATTTTTTTTTCTGTATATATATATATATATACGATCGAGCCGAGATCCTTACACGCAAAGCCCTTTGGGCCTTTTTTTCGTAAGGATCGTGAGATGGGTCTAGCGGCGAGGAGGGAGGAGGGGAAGGGCCCAAACGTAAGGGAATTCGGGGACCCCTCCGACATAAGTACCCGACCATTTCACCGCAGAGAGGGCCCCAAGTCCCGGCTACCCATGCACGTACGTAAACACACCGGCCCAAACATACCGTAAACTATATACGCGCGTAAGTCCCAAAACTCCGTAGTACTTGCTTTTATTGCGCGAGGTTTGCGCATTCATCCGTCCCGAGGAATTATTTCGCGCAGAGATATTTCCGAACGCAAAAACCATCTTGCAGAAATTCTAAAAAACGGTCTATTTCGCTGAATAATTCGAAATCACTGGCCCAAAAATGATATCGTTGTCAACAAGAATACAATGTTTGAAGTTTATTTTGAAAATTTGATTAAAAAATAATTCGCAAATGTATATTTTGTACTATTTTGAAAAAAAAAAACATTTTTTCGATCAGATTTTTTCATTTTTTTTGGGCCCGTTGCATTATCGGGTTTTATTTTGAATATACTTCCGGGTCAGTGGCGCAAGATCATGGTCGTGGGGTTGCGCGGTGTGCTCGAAGGGTAAAAAGAAGCCCCCGTGGAGAGAATCAAAATGGGGATTAGGCCCTTTTCCTTGTATTAACGAGAGTACCATTTTTGGGGGCCTTAAGGCCCCAACACAATCGAGCCAGGATCGTGAACGTATGGAAAATTTATGAATGTACACGATGGAAGGGACCCTAGGTCGTCCTGACCTATTCTATGAGACACCTGTGTGTCGTAGCCATTTTTATTATTTCTTCACGCATGCGCGCGTAGACGAATCAAACGCGGGACCTGTATTATGAAATTTATGAATGCCCCGTCCGTAAGGTCGAGGGAACGAGGGGAGTGAACGAGAACGGGGGTGCCAGGTTAGACCAACAACACGAAAACGTGTACACATAGAATTTTTGGTATATTTATTTTTCGAGCCGGAGATCGAGGAGGGTGGAAAATTTTTGGTCGAGCTCTCGTGACCTTTTGCCACGATATTTGTTCGGTCACGGGACATGATTAATCTCACCGTGCGTGCACACGTGGCGAACGAGAAAATTTCAAGGGTCACGATGAATCACGATATGGATTTTTCAAAAATGATACAAATTTTCTTTTACCAATCGTTTTTTTTATTATAAATATCAATATTTTTGTAATCATAAATTTCGTATTTTCGTAATAAATATTAAAAACATTTTCTGGTTATATATTTTTTTTAATAAATATTAATATTTTTTTGAAAATATATTTGAAATTTTTGTTTTCATTGGGGCGAAGTTTATTGATATCTTTCTGCATGATATTTATTATAATTTGTCATATATTTGTATGGGAATTGATATATCTATACCTGCTTCGAGAATCGTTCGAGACATGTGGGAAGATTTTTTATTCTCGATTTTCTCAACGAGGGAATGAAGAAAGAGAGTCTAGGAATGGGGAAGACGGGTCAAAAGGCACCTGTCTCGTAGATAGAAGTTCTCAGGGTGACAAACCATGCCGAGGGATCGAGAAGAAGTCCCCCTCCCCCTTGTGTGAACGTCTTACACGATTACAGAAGACGCGACGCATCTGTTTGCTCGTTATGGGACCGTCGTGCGATATGAATTATCGATTTTTTTCGAATAATAAAACGTGTGGGAAAGTTTAACGATTTTCTGGTGGAATCTTGAACCATCGCCGGGGTCGCAAGGTGAGAACGACACCTGCCTCGAAACGTTTTTCTTTTTCTCTGATTTTTTTTATAATACTTTTTTGTCCGGTTTTTGATAAAAAAATAACATTTTTTAATTTATTACATTTATTCATTCGTTTTTTTTTCTTTTCGATGAATTCGAGTTTTTATTATTAATTCAATTTTGTCTTTCATCCTTTGTAACGATCGATTCGCGTTTCATCGAAGAAATATTATTTTATTTGAAAAAAAAATAAAAAATAAAAAAAAAATCGAAGTGATAAAAATCACGTCGATACGGTAATCGTTTTTGAGAACGAAGGACAGGGAATCGATCCTTCGCGTTTGCGTGCAATTGGCTTCCCATTCGCGAGAGACGGACTCGCAGCAGGATACTAATTAGTTGGGTCTATCCTGGCCACCTGTCTGCTTTGCCAATCGATTCTCAAGGTAAAACTCCGAGAATCAGCCATTAAGGGGAAACGTACATCGCGATAGATAAAAAAATCGATAATCTTTTTTTTTTTTGAATCTATCGATTTATCGATTTTTTCATTATTCGACGATTT